>JAODUO010000765.1:210000-249925 GCA_025642075.2 Ridgeia piscesae
AGTTAAGAAAGTGGCAGGTGAAGAAGAAGAAACCTACATGTTGTCAGATGCTGTCGAGATTCCTGCTGAGACTCCAGCAAGAACAAGTGAAACTGATGGTCATGAAAACGAAAGTGTGAAATCTGAAGAGAAATCTCCAATAATGAAATATGAAGGTAGGAAAGGCGTGACTGTAGGAGATGAAAGTGAAAGTACAAAGACAAGAGTTGAAAATAGACAGGGAAGCCATCAAAGTGAAGCTATTGCTGGTGTAAAACATGAAGCGACGATCGGAGTAGATGTTGAAAATGAAAGTGAACGTTGCAGTAAGACAGAAAGTGGCAATGATGTAGTTAGTAGCCGGGGTGAACAGGAACATGAATCAACACATGGCAACACAAAGCAACACATGAAGCAACACATGAAGCAATGATCACAGAGGCTACAAGTAAAAATGAATGTGCAAATAAAACAGAAAGTGGGAGTGTTGCTAGTAGAAACCAGGATGATGTGAAACATGATGTTGTAATCATGCTAGATATTGAAACTGAAAGTAGACTTGCATGTAAAACAGCAAGTGAAAACGGTGTTGACAGTAGCACCCAAGGTGAAGAGAAACATGGAGCTTCAGTCGCGTTAGATGTTGAAACAGAAAGTGGACACGCATGTACAGCAACCAGTGAAACTGACATTAAAACTGAAAGTGAACATGCATGTAAAGCAACTGGTGAAACTGACGTTAAAACTGAAAATGAACATGCATGTAAAGCAACCAGTGAAACTGACCTTAAAACTGAAAGTGAAGATGCATGTAAAGCAACTGGTGAAACTGATGTTAAAACTGAAAATGAACATGCATGTAAAGCAACCAGTGAAATTGACGTTAAAACTGAAAGTGAACATGCATGTAAAGCAACCAGTGAAACTGACGTTAAAACTGAAAGTGAACATGCATGTAAAGCAACCAGTGAAACTGACGTTAAAACTGAAAATGAACATGCATGTAAAGCAACCAGTGAAACTGACCTTAAAACTGAAAGTGAAGATGCATGTAAAGCAACTGGTGAAACTGACGTTAAAACTGAAAGTGAACATGCATGTAAAGCAACCAGTGAAATTGACGTTAAAACTGAAAGTGAACATGCATGTAAAGCAACCAGTGAAACTGACGTTAAAACTGAAAGTGAACATGCATGTAAAGCAACCAGTGAAACTGACGTTAAAACTGAAAGTGAACATGCATGTAAAGCAACCAGTGAAACTGACGTTAAAACTGAAAGTGAAAATGCATGTAAAGCAACCAGAGAAACTGATGTTAAAACTGAAAGTGAACATGCATGTAAAGCAACCAGTGAAACTGACGTTAAAACTGAAAGTGAACATGCATGTAAAGCAACCAGTGAAACTGACGTTAAAACTGAAAGTGAACATGCATGTAAAGCAACCAGTGAAACCGACGTTAAAACTGAAAGTGAACATGCATGTAAAGCAACCAGTGAAACCAACGTTAAAGCTGAAAGTGAACATGCATGTAAAGCAACCAGTGAAACTGACGTTAAAACTGAAAGTGACCTTGTCAGATTAAAAGTAGTCCACAACAAGATTAACAGTGACAAACAGGTTGTACAAACTGAAAACAAGGGTGCTTTGGTGAAATGTGTGCAAAGTGGATTGCATGTTTTCAAAGATGAAACCCACAAAGAGAAAGATGTTGATGATGTTATTTGTGCCAAACATAGTTGTGATGAAACAGAGAAAAGCATCTCGGTTGAACAAGATGGTGACTACGACACTGTGGTCACTAGCAGCGGTCCATGTCCCTGCGTCACACATGGTGACACAGCTAAACGAATCTGTGAAACAGATGATACGGGTCCATTTGGTGACAATGACAAATCTCCTTCAGAACTCTCACCTGGTGACAACCATGCAGAAAGAGGTGACAACAGTCACACTGGAGTGTCACGTAGCAGACAGGCAATTGCATGTAAAGAAGACAGACTGCAGTGGGATATATTGCCTGGCACTGTAGAGACGATTGACAGCTGTGATCTTAGGCCATCACATGGTGACAGTGACAAAAGATGTGTTGAAACTGAAATGTGTTGTTCCAGTGTGTTGCATGGTGGCAAGATTGACACACTTACAGACGCAGATGACAACCAAGTCGATGATGGTGACACGGCCAGACAAAGTGATGTGGTCAGTCCGCCAGATGTCCAGAGTGATAGACCGTTGCATGAGATGGTCAATGTTGACCTGTTTGTCCAGACCCATTCTGACCTGATGGTTCTACTGCTGATGGAGGATGGCGTCGCAACACATGAGGAAAAGGTCACTGATTTGGTACGTGCTTAATACAATGTAATAGTTTCATTTTCTGGTTGATTCGCGAATACCTTACTCATTAACATATTGACTTCCAGTTGTATATTGAATTAAATTTAAATTGGCTACTGTTACATATCGTACTATTACTACTCAACAACCAACATCCGTAGTTAATCTGCTACATTTCTCTGATATTTCTAGGACCCATAGATCATCTGTTTCCAAACAACGTTTTGTTCCTAAAACTAAACTGAGTACTGGCAAACGTGCTTTCTCTGTGGCTGCGCCAATAATTTGGAATCAACTCCCTATTATGATTATATCTTCTGAAACTGTTGAAACCTTTCATAAAAAACTGAAAACATATTTGTTAGAAATTTCTTTCCCACCATACATTTTCGGTGGTTCCATGCTCCAATGAGAACTTTTGTCTGTCCCCGTGTATGACTAGCCAAATGATTTTGCTTGTGCCTCTGAGCTTGAACTTTTTAAGGATATATGCACTATAAAAATGTTACAATTATTATTATTATATTATAATTTGAGTAGATTTGACTGAATTCATTGAAAAATGCAGTGTGTATATATATATATATATATATATATATATATATACATATATTAAAGAAATAATCATCTTATGCAGCACATTATGCAATCTTAGGAATTGCTCAAAGTGCTGTACACTTGACACTCTGACAGACCTGTCCAATTGAACCATCTTGACTTCTCTGGGAATATCCAGCCGCACTGCCATTAATGCATAAAGATTGTTCATATACAACTGTCTGCCACTGTCTATAGCCAGGTACTCATGGATACAGCTGAGTGAGCTGGAGCAATGGCGAGTGAAAAAAGGGTTCAAACTCGGGTTCTCTCAAATGAGAATCTGAAGCTCTTGCCACCGTGCCACCGTGGCACCGTGCCACTGTGCCACTATGCCACTATGCCACTATGCCTCTGTGCCTCTGTGCCACAGCGTTACATGTTATTACAGTGTGATATGTTTTGAACGTGCAGCAGTATCATAGATGACTCAAGCTAAATAATAAATATAGTATAATAAAAACTTGATAATAATAACTTTACTTATAAACTAAAATTCAGAGAAGTCCTCTGTTCAAAAGTGTTTACATTATAATATTTGATTATATAATCATATTTGATAAAATATAACACATAACTTAGATATTGAAATAATAATACAAGTAAGATATATAAATAAATATAAATAAATAAATAAAGACTTACAGCTGGTTAAATGTTGTAGAGAGCTGAACTGGGGGGACTAGAAGTTAAATAAAAGTACCATTGATGTAAATTATATTATAGATCAATGTAGTAAAAATTAAGTAGATGTAGATATAGACAACTGTATAGTTATGTATTAGTTACTTAATAAGTAGTATTGACTACAATACATTTTCAAATAATAAATACATGTGATATTATGACTAAAGTATAAAACTATGATGACTAAGCATTAAAAGTGAGTTTAAAGTAATGTTTGGGTTGCAGTGGAGAGCTGTGACTCCTCAACTGACCAGTGTGGACTACAGCATTAAACAGAACATGAGGGGAAGAGAGACGTCTCCACAGGTAACTGAGTCCAGTCAAGTTGTGGCTCTTGGTCATCATTACCACAGGCTAATGTTACGGTGTCACGCTTCTGGTCGTTAAAAACGTTTTGGTTGACATTTCTGCGCATGCGCAATAAATGTAAAATCATCAATGTCCAGCAAAACAACAAAGCATTTTCGGTATAAATGCCACGAGTTGTTCGTTAACTTTCCTGTGATGATTACTGTGAAGACTGTAAAATGTCGTTCAATGCAATAAAATATTACGTTTTTTATAAATCACTGTCATGGATTATGGCGCACTGATTTACACTTGCTATCAAAATGTGCCTTAAAACTTGTTTGCCTCGTGTTAATTTGCGACAAATAATTTTGCTGAGAGGTTATATACATCCTAACAAACAACCCATAATATTTATACCATAAATGCTTGGTCTTTTCGCTGCACATTGATGATTTTACATATATCGCGCATTGCAGAAACGTCAACTGGAACGTTTCTAACGCCAGAAAATGAAAGCGCTACAACGGCATGGTGATCATCTAAGGAGCTCCTGGGACTGGTTTACTAAGATAAAGAGCTCTTAAGCAAAATTCATCATTAAACAAAATCAGTTGTAAAATTAAATGAGTTTTTCGTAAAACGCAAATATCCTTCTCCATATTACAGAGGACATTCTGTGTCGTGGTGTTGACAGTTTTCACGTGTTTAAGATCAGTTAAGGATCAAACTTGATTTTAAGGTGCACAATGCCCACACAGGAAGTGAACTGCTCAGTTGTCGACTACTTTTGTCTCTTGTAGGTAGATGAGAGCAACTACAACTACTTGACATTTGACACTTTCACCGATCAACTGTCAGGTAAGTTCTGGAATTAATGGGATATATATATATATATATATATATATATATATCATATATATATATATATATATATATATATATATATATATATATATATATATATATATATATATATATATATATATATATATATATAATATATGGTTTATATGTAAGTTGTTCTTCACTAATTCACCAATATTCTGAAATAACTTGACCAAAGTTCACATTTGTAAGTAGTGTAGCCCTGAATAGAATTGTTTTAGTGAGCTTATATTAGTTAATTTTACATGGATTCAACATGAATTTAGTGTTATATAATATTTCAATTTCAAGCTTATCACCTACATGATTTCTTCTACAGAAAACAGTTTTCAGCGTCATTATTATGTGACCACAATCCTGTAATTATTTGGAACAGCTGCCAGTAATACCGTCCACCCATCCTATTTCATGTGTGTTTTAAACCAACTGTTATTGATATTTTATTTTACAGGAAAGATTGCAATGCCCACAGATGTGCAACATCCAATGTCTGCCCTCGAAAGTCAGTTCTGCGATACTGCCATCCTCCTGCATGAAGAGTTCCACACATCTGAGACCCTCAAAGAAGTGACACTAAGGTACGTTTCTGACTGACAGTTTATTCTGCATATGCAGCATATCATCATTTGTCTCCTCTGGTGTGTTGAAGTACATAGCTGAAGTCATTATATATATAGAAATACTATATGTCCATCTTTAAAAATACATAATAACATTTACATTACACATTTTATGGTATTTTTAACATCACTCTAGGAATTTTGCATGATTTCCAAAACATTTACTGGATTTATTAGAATTTAGTGGGTAAAACTGGGCTTTGGAAAGTTTTGTAAGTTGTATAAATTTAAGTGTAGAAAAAAACCAGATATATAATTATAATTATTATATTACAGATTTTGTAAAGAAATTAATTAAAATTCAAATACTACTGGTATATGGGTTTTTTGAACATCAAATGAACATGTCATGAAAGATGCCTCCTCAATTTAATTTACCTCTTGTCTCATGTCAATTTTTTTGAAATAACAAAGCTTATATCCACGCTTGCATGCTTGTTGGTGCAACATTTTTGTACAGTTTAGATAACTTCACCAGACAAGCTGTTGGCTTATTTAATTCTTGTCCAATAATAATGTGATTCAAAAAACATTTCTTTACTCAAATGCACAATTGATACAGATACAGCTGACACACATAAATAATAGTAACAGATTTATTTGCCATTTTCAACATCCAGTGTATATTTCATGTAAAATAGGACTGTGTTCTGATGTTTCAGTCATTTGGTGCATATTCACAATAAAATGAAATATAATAAATTTATATATATCAAATGTTCTTTAAATAAATAAATAATATATCTAAGATTTAAAATCTATGATGATAACATAAAAAAAAAAAAATTACACTAAGCTAATAAATAAATAAATATTATATATCTAAAATGTCATCTAAGACGATAAATTATCTATTCAAAAAATACCATGTTAAGGTAATAAATAAACTAATAAATAGTATATATCTAAGAGATATGTTTAAAATAGAAAATATTTAAAATTACTACTTTATGCTAAAATGTCTACATGTTTATATGTATGTTGACATTGTTGACTTAACTGACAATGTTAAATAAATATACCACCAATGAATTCAAAAGGCTAAAGACTGGCTAGACAATTTTATTTGGCAATTTGCCCAGTCATTATGAGCCCAAAATTATTTCTGTTGCCCATATAAACAAACCCAGTTTTATTTTATATATATATATTTATAGTGTTCACACAATTCATACTTAAAGTTTAAATAAATGACTTCACAATGAATGAAATAAATTCATTAATAACATTTTCTCCTGGTTCACTTTCTCCCACAGAAACCACGACACAAGTGTGTATGGATGCTCAGTCCTCGGGCAGGAGACCTTCTTCCAGCTGAAGAAAACAAGGTCCGGCTCACAGGCTCCGTCTGAGAAGGAACTGTCAATGTGCATAGACAAGGACGCGTCAGAGACACTTTGGAAGTGTCATCATATTCAAACTACATGACAGGGACACTGAGTGTCAACCCGGTGTATTTGAGGCTGTGAAATATAATAAATTCAAATACATAATAAATAGATTCTCAGTTCTCAGGTGGTTTCCTCCAAACCGCCCAAACTTGGGCTAATGCAGGAATTGTCCTTCTCTAGAATTAGTGAGTCACCTATGGGTTACACATTTATACATTTACCCCCTGTGTGGATCTTTTACTTCCCCTGCATAGACACCAGACAGAAGGACCACCAGCTTTTAACGTCTCTTCCGAAAGAACGTGAACGAAATTGCATAAGTTTCGAAACGGCAGTAGTTGGGATTGAACCACCGTCCCCTTGATTGACAGTCCGGCGCTCTACCACGTGACCACTGCTCCGCTCCATGTGATTATGACCGTGTGATTATATATCTGGATTGTCAGATAACCAAATTCTTTGAGAATTCGTCTTCTTTGTGATCCATCCAGTGCACCCAGTGTCACCTGCTGATTCCAGTTTCTAGTGGCCATTTAGTATGTTCGCACTATGCTTTGCAATGTGATTAGCATCATTTTATCTGATCTCCCAATTTGCTCACATCTTAATCCGTGTTGATCTACAGCAGTCGTTTCTGGTGTCACGCGACCTATTATGGTAACATTTTTCTGCAGTTTTCGCTGTATCTGTCAACTGCTGTGGTGACTGTGGCCTGTTTCATCTGATGATGTTATCCTTCACATTCAAGTTTGAATATAGCCTGAAACCATAACTTTTCTGTAGTGTAGGTTAGCTAAAAGACAGATTTATATTGCCTTGTGTTTAATACCAGTATCCAGGATTTGTACTAATGCATATCCAAGTAAATGCTCACGTGTCCAACAGTAACAGGAAAGTGTCATTCAAGTGGGACTGACAAATTGTGTTGAAGTTTGATGGTAATGACATCTGCAGTGAATATGAAAGGGGCAATACAGTTGGAATGAAAATTCACAACAATAAACCCTAAAGGACCATTGGAGTTCTGAACATTTTTGAGGAATTGTGGGATAGTACTTCCAAGGTTATTGTTTGCATGGATGCACACAGTTATTTTTGATTATAATCACCAACTCTGCATATCATATATACAGGATGTATAACATTGCATATTGACTTGAAAATAAAATATAATATCAATATAGAATACACAGTAAGTGGAATGGGGAAATACAGTAGTTATGTCCAAATGTTTTGAACAAACGTGGAAAGTCAGTAATATTTCATAAGATTTATTTGCTGTTCATATCAAAGATGGCCGCCATGTCTTAGATGTTCTGTATGACTTATTGGTATTAGTGTTGCATGCTCTGTGAAAAATCATGAATTGAGATAATCAGTCGGTAATTCTTCCTGCAATCTTTGCCTGAAATGTCTATGCAGAAGGAAAACACAAACGGTTTATTTTTCAATAGTATATAATCAAGAATCAAGTGAATTAGGGACAAGTAACATAGTCTTCTTGTGTACTTGGCAAAATCAGCAGCTGTCACCAAATGAGAGACGGTGATGTGTGACATATTCTAGAGAAAATTTGTGTTGGTGCAGGGTTCAGTGAATTGTTCTGATATGTGCAATCATAGTTTGATCATGCATTTAAAATATGTTTTATGGTATCTCTTGATTGCGAAGTGTTGTCTCATTGGCAGCCGCGTGTGTGTCATTATTGTGTAAACATTACTGGTGTGTAAAATGCTACTGTGATAAATGAAAATAAGTGGTAGCGCTGTTGAAGTTGGTAATTAAATGTTTAAGTATGTGGAGTCGGTAACATTGTGCCATAAAGTGTGTTATACAATTTGTTTTACAAATCATGCCATCCATGAATTTTAAATTGTTGTCGGGTGTTATAAAATAGTTTCGGTCTACATGACGCCATTTACATGGTGACGTAACTTAGCTGGTTGATGTGCTGTTCTGTGGAGATACCTATTTTGGTATGATATAACGAAGCTGTTACAGTAAATGTTTTTAAACATGCTTACTTTGTTGTTTAACAGTTTAACTACATGTGTGCTTTTGTTACAGTTAACTTGTAAAATTGGATCAGAATGTTGTTTTTGTTGAAAAATAAACAAATGTTTTATGACAGTAAACTTGTTTCGCTTTTTATCACAATACAGTGCAGAGCAGGACTTTATGCAGGAAACAATTGTTATCAGTCACAACATTTTGGTAGAAATGTACACGTTAACTCACACATGACTTAAATAAACAATTACACACACACACACACACACACACACACACACACACACACACACACACACACACACACACACACACACACACACACACACACACACACACACACACACACACACACACACACACACACACACACACACACACACACACACACACACACACAAACGAAAGAATATGTATATAAATATATATACATCTATATATGTATAATATATAATGAATAATGGTGGACATCATCGACTATATTTACACCGTTGAGATTGAGCTGACCGGCGACAACGTTGAGAGTTCGGTAAAGTCGTGCGACTTCTAGCAGCTGGACCCTCTGAAGGCAGCCTGTGACTTGTTTAAATCAAGTTGGACAGGACACCTGTTTCAATGTCTATCAATTCGCTGCTATGTATATACATTGACTGGTAAACCTGAAGCTGTTTGTCGGACGATTCATTCTTTTCAGCTTCAAAAACCGTCGTATTTACGGATGAGTTCAAGGTGTTGACATGTGCAGATCTGATCGATATAATTAGAGATGACGATGTCAATATTGAACACGAGGACGTCATCTTCGAAGCGGTGCTGGGCTGGGTCCACCATGATGTCGACAACCGGAAGTCGTCCTTAGAAACCATCCCTGGGCACTAAGTCAACCTACACTGGGCAACGACTTGGCTCCAGCAGTTGTATGGCGTGGCTTGATACTGGCTGCGGTGTGTGTGTGTGCGTGCGTGCGTGCGTGCGTGTGTGTGTGTGTGAGGGCGAGCGACAGCGACAGCGAGAGTGAGAGTGACGGCGAGGGCGAGGGCGAGGGCGACGGCGATAGAGCGTGACCACAAGCTTCAGGCTCAACCCCCTCAATATTAGTTTTGGTTCCGACACTAATGTGCATTGCATGTATAACCGTTATTCCCACAATCTATTTGTCGATGATTCATCGTTTTCCTTTGTTTTTTTTGTCAGCGACGAGTTGTCTGACATGAATATTGCAATGATGAGCCCGTGACTAGACTATTGATTGACACATCAGTCCTTCAACAACACGTACCTGACACATACGTAGGCACCAGGCGGTGGCGTGAAGAATTGGCGGCGTTGTACTAAGTTACTACATCGCGCAAACTAAACAGCATATTGGTGGTGGTAATTTGTAAAACGCAGAACAATCAATTTTGTAAAAAAAATTACTCAGTCAGTCCCTGTGTTTGTCATTTGTCCCTGTCATTTGAGCCGAAGGTCCCACGGACTTATGACACTCGGCGTCCACCATATTTAATAATATTGTCCTCCCACTACCTTCCTCCCCTGTCTTCCCTCCCGACCTCATCCCTATCCTCCCTCCCCATCCCCAACCTCCATCCCTATGGTATATATATATATCTCTCTCTATCTATCTCTCTCTCGCAGTCTCTCTCTCGCTCTCTATTGTTCTCCCTTGCTCTATCTCGCTCTCTCTCGCTCTCTATCGCTCACTCTCGCTTTCTCTCTCTGTCATTTTCTCTCTCTTGTTCTCCCTTGCTCTCTCTCGCTCTCCCTCGTTCGCTCTCTCTCGCTCTCGCTCTCGCTCTCGCTCTCTCTCTCTCGCTCTCTATCGTTCTCTCTCTAGTTCTCTCTCTCTCGCTCTTTCTTTCTCTCTCTCTCTCTCTCTCTCTCTCGCTCTCTCTCCCTCGCTCTATCTCGCTCTCTCTTGCTCCCCCTCTCTCGCTCGCTCTCTCTCGCTCTCTTTCTCTCTCTCCCTCTTTCTCTCTCTCTCTTTCTCTCTCTCTCTCTCTCTCTCTCTCTCTCTCTCTCTCTCTCTCTCTCTCTCTCTCTCTCTCTATATATATATATATATATATATATATATTACCAACTCTAAAATGTTAGCGCTTGTAATAGAAAACACAAATATTAACATCGTTAGGCCTAACCATCAGACTATTGTTGCTAAACACTGTGGACATGACGCACGCACGCAAGTGCGCATACACAGGCACCCGCTCGCACACGCACACGCACACGCACTGTACATTCCTTTTCCCTCGACACGAACTGTATCGATTGGTAGCGGTGTCTTTTTTCGGCCATGGGTCGCACGAACCGCGTCGTTCAGCAGGTAGAGTTGCCGATCGATGTCGCGCCCGACTCGGTCTTCTAGTTCCCCGGTAGTCAGTGTCGAGGCGTACGGCGTACGACTAGCAGCGATGCGGCTCCACTCGAACTGGGTGACGCGTCCGCCGTCTGTACCAACGTCGCTACTAACTCGAGTCCTGGTCTTCACTTGGCTGTGCTCGATGTCGGATGTCGCCGATGCTAATGGTAAGGCGATTATCTTTATTTGGTTTGCACACAAAAAAACGGTGGCTAATGTTGAAGCCAGGTGCCGGCTATGTGGCCGTGCCCGCAATCCCGGAAAATGAGGAGGTTGTGAAACTGCAAACCAATAGCTGACTGCCTGATTCATAGAGTGACAGTGTGCCGATGGAATAGGGATGCGTGTGTATCACTTCCCTTCCCAGTCCAAGCCTTTGGCAAAGAAATGTCTCCTCATTCAAATAAGATTAAGTTACCCAAAGTGGAGGAATCCGCGACTTTTGTCGAAGGCAATGAGCACCCAGCAGGCTGCAGCCCAAGAGGGGACAAGACAACGAAAACGACATCATTGTCAAAGATTATGGATATAATGTCTCAAAATAATGGTTGATCATTCAAATAGGATTAGGTTACCCAAAGTGGACGAATCAGCCAATTTTGTCGAAGGCAATAAACAGGCTGCAGCCCAATAAGGGACAGGACAACGAAAATGTCACAATTCTCAATGTGCGTGATGGCTAGTGGATATTAATATGTCAACATAATGATTCAAAATAATAGTTGCCCAGTTATTAGCCTTAGGTCAAATTGAGTATTGTTGTTGTTCTCCACTTGGCCTCCCTGTCGTCAGGGGTGAGGTTTCTTCTACATTTTCTCTTGTTCTCCATTTCATCACAGTCTTTCCAGGTCTCTCTTAAAGCAGTCCTTCCATCGCAATTAAGATTTCCCCGCCTCCTTTTCCCACCCACTTTCTGGGTATATGATATCTTTGCCAATTTTACATCTCCATTCCTTCCACTTGACCAGCTCAATTCAACCTACTACTCACCGATTTCTTTTAAAATGTTCCTTCACTCCAACCTCCACTCGCAGTTCGCCCATTCTTCTCTGAACAGCTCTCGTAACTCCCACGATTATTCTTACCCACAGGTTTCGCAAACCTGTATCTTCTCCTGTTGTTTCTCTTTTAGTGCCATCGTCTCTACGCCATGAATGTATGCCGGTGTGAGAGAGAAGCTGAATACGTTTCTTTTACGTGTACGTGACATGTGTCTATCTTCCATCACCCTTTGACTTTCTTCCAAGCTTTTCGCCTGCTATAATCCTCAATGGAACCAAAACAATCTTATAGGCGATTTTGCACTGGGAACTACCTATCTGGAATTTATTAATTTCATTAAACAGCAACATTACAAGTTATTATGTTACTGTTTGAACGCCAATGATTCATCATCCATGTTAAGGTACGAATGTTTAATTGGTGTTTCATCATACTATGTGCCTTCGTGTTGGCATTTATCATGTTTTTTATCTGTAAGTTTAGGAGGTATACCGATTTGTGGTTAACTTTAGCATGACGCGCGTTTTGGCGGCACCAAACACGGTATATCACATACTCATTTATTTGACATAGGAAGCGTGCGTGACGGCAAGTTTACAGGACGCTATCTCGAAATGTTCATATACCGTAACAGCGAACGAGATGATATTCGACGGCGTTTCATGTGTGTGTGTGTGTGTGCGTGTGCGTGTGCGTGTGCGTGTGCGTGTGCGTGTGCGTGTGCGTGTGCGTGTGTGTGTAATATAATATAATATAATATAATATAATATAATATAATATAATATAATATAATATAATATAATATAATATAATATAATATATAATATTTGTAGATTGCTTATGCAAAATATACCTGCAAACCCTTGGGCCTACAAGAACTCATTTTAGAAACCGCTGGAGCTAGCGAATGGAAAAAACCCAGCCGTAGCAATAGTTTGTATATTAAAATTAATGATGTTTCCGTTGCTTCCTGTAGTCCGACGTTGCACATGCCATTGTCACTGTGAATTGACAATTCCCAGAAGCGCGTCATAACCTATTAATAACTGCCCGGTGTAATAACGTCGCGACGCTAGTATGTTGTACACGGTGAGCGAGGCATGCGAGGTTCACATTTACGCTTCGCTGGTCATGTGCCCACGCATGGTTATAGTTGATATAATTATAGTATACAATCTAGAGGTGCCTGCGTGGCTGTGCCTGAAGTTCACCGGCTGCCCGCTGTCAGTGACCGGAACATTGAATTTGACATTTTTGGTAAGGAGTGCAAGAACGCCGGTAGCCTCGATTACACAGACGCCGTGAGAAGGCTGCCAGTTTGAAGCCCATCACATCGGCGTGGACCATCGTCGCAAGCCAGGGCTCGTTGTGATACAGTACCCCTGGTTGGTCGTCTCCGCAAACCGTGGACGTTAACGGAGTCGAACAATAAAATTATAGCAACTGACTTCGCCAGTAGCTACTGCGACAGCTGTGGGAACAGCGTCAAAACAGGCTGCGCCGGTTTGAAATATGATAGATAGGCCTACACGACTAGTGTTGTTTCGCTTAACCGACTCTCTTTCGTCTGAAAGATAGCTTGATGAAACATATGCTTTGCTTATGTAACCCTTATTCCGACGGAAGGCACAAGTCAGGTCCCATGCACCCGCGTTGTACAGCAGCTGGGACCCATTTTCATGAAGCCGTGTAACTTTACGCGCAATTACGCGGTCTACTGGTCGCAGCTAACAACGAATAGTTTCATGAGACCAATTTAGCATTCGCGCAGCTAAATCGTAGTAGTACTGACCTAGTTAGGTCGCGGCGGGGAATCCCTGTATTTGTGCTGTGTCTGAACAACCTTTTTCTTTATAGCTGCCGCATTTATCGTTCGTATAGCAAATGGAAGCTATGATGAATGTAAAGGATATCCAGTGTAAACATTAAAAATAATTATGTTGAGAGTGGGGGTGTCGGGAGCGTACCGTACATATTTCAACTTCGGGAGCATACCGTAAATATTTCAACTAGCGTAAAGTTTTGCCTACTAAATACATGGTGCAGCTAAGTGCAACTATGGAGCAGACACGTGAAACGCAAAGAGCGTAACTTTACGACGTTTTAGGCTTTCGACGGGTTATCGCCCGCTACGACGTTTGAAGTACGCGCCATGAAACTTGGCCCTGGACTAGAAGGCAGAAACGCAGTCGCTCGCTGACGTGTTGTCTTCGCGGTAAAAGAGACAACATGGAATGGAAAGCAGCGATCGCCATCATTTTTTCAGCGTGCCAGGTCCTCAATGCCTCCGAGCAGGGATCCAAATTTCGTTGTCGTCCTCCATTCTTTAGCAACGCGGTCGATGCTTATGCGTTCAGTTTTTTGTTCGATGTTGACATACATGAACCAATCGCCCAGTGCTGTTGGAATGATCACCTTGACTATGATTACATACTCACTCATGATCGGTTGAGATGAAGTTAGTGTCGTCTGCATATATTGCCTCGCTTGAAAAATTATATGGTCGGCTGATGGTCGGCGTGGGAAACATCCCCGCAACGTTCGAAGGCCTGCTTCGAGGTACACTATGAAGAGTACCGGCGACAGCGAGTCCCCTTGTGGAGTGACGACTGTTGTGTTAAATTGGGCAGTCACTAACGGTGACGGTGATTTTCGTCTTCGATAGTAGAAGCCATAATTCGGACATGCAGACTCATTTATTTTGACCAGTATAATACAATCAACGAACAGTGAGTGAGAAAAAACAATGGTCAGGGATCTCGAGAGTCCCACTAAGACACTGAATATGTCGCTAACATGGGAGCCACCACATTGTCTGTGTCAAGGACGGATGCAAAATATCCAGGTTTTTCTTTCCAGTTATTGTATCGAACGCACTTAATAAGTTGATACCCATTATTTCGATGACATTCTTGTATAGTTGGCACTTAGTGATGTTCCCATATCTCATTGGCTACCAATCGTCGGTGTCGGAATCTGCTTTTGCGTGGTGAAAGGAAGTCACCCTTTGTCGGAGATCCGCTGCAATGTGACTAGATATAACGTCTTTCGTAGGGTCGTCAGCAGAACTATTGTTCTTAGTCTCTTCAGGCGGCCAAGCGGTTTGCCGGGTGTCTGCAGTGCTATTAATACCGCTGTGTCTACGTTCAGTGGCTTCTGTTTCTCGAAACCGTGTCGGCAATGAAGTCTGTAAAGTTCGCCAGGTGCGTATTTCGGAATTTCTTCTGGAATCGAGTCATATCCGCTAGCCCTGTTGTCTCTGCTTTTATTTAAATAATTGGGGAATCAAGCCACTTCGGCGGGCTTTCAAACATGTCAACGCTGTGTTCTGGTCCATCTTCCCAGAGAAGTTGATATGGTGTATGATTGAAAAGGTCTGACAGGGAAGTAAAGTATAAAGCGCTTTGAGCAATTCTGACGATTGGATACTGCGCTATATAAGAACTTACCTTTCCTTTTAAAGAAATTGCTCATCATTGAAATGGAATTAAGAGGAGTCCTCCAGGTAATATGCATCCATGAAAGGTAATATGCATCCATGACAGGGCAACGAAACTGTCATCATTCTCAATGTGCGTGATGGCTAATGGGTGTTAATATGTCAACATAAACAATTCAAAATAATAGTTGCCCAGTAAGATATTGACTAGTGAAATGTGAATAAAATTATTTATTTTTAACAAGCTGTCGAAAAACGTCAAAGTCCCAAATTTCCAATTGTGCCATAACTTGAAAACTATTTAAGCTAGAACGCTCAAATTTTTAATTCTTGCTAATCGTACCAAACGCTCTCATCTTACTGGTCTATTAAAAATCCAAGAGATGACAGCAACCAATTTCTGGAATTTTGGTTGCGTTACTCGGAATGACCCAATTTTAAAACAAATAGTATACGAATTCCTTTTAGCGGTAGTGATGTAGAATAACAATTCAAATACTTACACATCGAAAAAATGTGCTAAAACCGTTTCGAAATGGCCCTAATAATATAGGCCAGTTAACTGGAAGATTACGTTATTACTAGGCCTAGCACTGGCTAGACTAGACTCAGTCTAGACTAGAGGACTAGCCTAGGTATGGGCTAGCATTGTTCTGGTAGAAACATGATTCGAAGATTATAATCAGAATCATGTATTTCATCAATGGTATGCAAACACAGAGTCAAATAGTTGTCTTTTAGTGAAATACATACAATATTCGTAAGCCGATATCACTTCTGAGCCTCAAAAGTCTGACTAAGGTCAAATTGCATGTTGTTGTTGTTCTCCTCTTGGCCTCCCTGTCGTCAGGGGTGAGGTGGCCATGGTCCTCTTGGCCTCCCTGTCGTCAGGGGTGAGGTGGTCATGGTCCTCTTGGCCTCCCTGTCCTCAGGGGTGAGGTGGCCATGGTCCTCTTGGCCTCCCTGTCATCAGGGGTGAGGTGGCCATGGTCCTCTTGGCCTCCCTGTCGTCAGGGGTGAGGTGGCCATGGTCCTCTTGGCCTCCCTGTCGTCAGGGGTGAGGTGGCCATGGTCCTCTTGGCCTCCCTGTCGCAGGGGTGAGGTGGCCATGGTCCTCTTGGCCTCCCTGTCGTCAGGGGTGAGGTGGCCATGGTCCTCTTGGCCTCCCTGTCGTCAGGGGTGAGGTGGCCATGGTCCTCTTGGCCTCCCTGTCCTCAGGGGTGAGGTGGCCATGGTCCTCTTGGCCTCCCTGTCGTCAGGGGTGAGGTGGCCATGGTTCTCTTGGCCTCCCTGTCGTCAGGGGTGAGGTGGCCATGGTTTTTTGGCCTCCCTGTCGTCAGGGGTGAGGTGGCCATGGTTTATCTTGGCCTCCCTGTCGTCAGGGGTGAGGTGGCCATGGTCCTCTTGGCCTCCCTGTCGTCAGGGGTGAGGTGGCCATGGTCCTCTTGGCCTCCCTGTCGTCAGGGGTGAGGTGGCCATGGTCCTCTTGGCATCCCTGTCGTCAGGGGTGAGGTGGCCATGGTCCTCTTGGCCTCCCTGTCGTCAGGGGTGAGGTGGCCATGGTCCTCTTGGCCTCCCTGTCGTCAGGGGTGAGGTGGCGATGGTCCTCGTGGCCTCCCTGTCGTCAGGGATGAGGTGGCCATGGTCCTCTTGGCCTCCCTGTCGTCAGGGGTGAGGTGGCCATGGTTTCTCTTGGCCTTCCTGTCGTCAGGGGTGAGGTGGCCATGGTCCTCTTGGCCTCCCTGTCGTCAGGGGTGAGGTGGCCATGGCTCTCTTGGCCTCCCTGTCATTAGGGGTGAGGTGGCCATGGTTTCTATTTCTATCGACCTGTGCTTCTTATAGTCTTTCCTCACCTTTCTCTCACTACGTTCTGTACCAACGGTCTCAGATTCTTTCTATATGTTTCTCTTGTTCTCAATTCTTCTCCAACTCTTTCCAGGTCTCCCATAAGGCAGTCCTTCGTCTCTTTAGTGTCGCGTCGTATTTCTCCTAGTTCCTTACTTTGACGCCTCCTATGAATGTTTCAGCTGAACAGCCAGCCACATTGGCCAGTGAACTTGGCTGTCATGTATGTGTATTACAATTAAAGGGGTTTGATTTGAATGGTGTGTGTGTGTGTGTGTGTGTGTGTGTGTGTGTGTGTGTGTGTGTGTGTGTGTGTGAGTGTGTGTGTGTGTGTGTGTGTGTGTGAGTGTGAGTGAGTGTGTGTGTATTATATATGTATATATTTACATGTGTATGTATATATATATATATATCTTTTATATACAAATATATATATATATGTGTGTGTATGTGTGTATGTGTGTGATATATATATATATATATATATATATATATATATATATATATATATATATGTATATATATATGTATATATATATATATATATATATATATATATATATAATATAATATAATATAATATAATGCAATGCAATGCAATGCAATGCAATGCAATGCAATGCAATGCAATGCAATGATATGATATGATATGATATGATATGATATGATATGATATGATATGATATGATATGATATGATATGATATGATATGATATATGATATATGATATATGATATATGATATATGATATGATATGATATGATATGATATGATATGATATGATATGATATGATATGATATGATATGATATGATATGATATGATATGATATGATATGATATAATATAATATAATATTTGTAGATTGCTTGTGCAAAATATACCTGTAAACACTTGGGCCTACAAGAACTCATTTTAGAAACCGTTGGAGCTAGCGAATGGAAAAAACCCAGCCGTAGCAATAGTTTTTATATTAAAATTAATTATGTTTCCGTTGCTTCCTGTAGTCCGACGTTGCACATGCCATTGTCACTGTGAATTGACAATTCCCAGAAGCGCGTCATAACTTATTAATAACTGCCCGGTGTAATAACGTCGCGACGCTAGTATGTTGTACACGGTGAGCGAGGCATGCGAGGTTCACATTTACGCTTCGCTGGTCATGTGCCCAGGCACGGTTATAGTTGATATAATTATAGTATGTAATTTAGAGGTGCGTCTTCGATAGTAGAAGCCATAATTCGGACATGCAGACTCATTTATTTTGACCAGTATAATACAATCAACGAACAGTGAGTGAGAAAAAACAATGGTCAGGGATCTCGAGAGTCCCACTAAGACACTGAATATGTCGCTAACATGGGAGCCACCACATTGTCTGTGTCAAGGACGAATGCAAAATATCCAGGTTTTTCTTTCCAGTTATTGTATCGAACGCACTTAATAAGTTGATACCCATTATTTCGATGACATACTTGTATAGTTGGCACTTAGTGATGTTCCCATATCTCAGCGGCTACCAATCGTCCGTGTCGGAATCTGCTTTGGCGTCGTGAAAGGAAGTCATACTTTGGAGATCCGCTGCAGTGTGATTAGGTCTTTCGTAGGGTCGTCAGCAGAACTATTGGTCTTAGTCTCTTCAGGCGGCCAAGCGGTTTGCCGGGTTTCTGCAGTGCTATTAGTACCGCTGTGTAGTGGCTGGTGTTTCTCGAAACTTTTGTTGAACGTTTCGGCAATGAGCCTGTAAAGTTCGGCAGGTGCGTACCTCAGAAGTTCTCCTGGAATCGAGTCATATCCGCAAGTCCTGTTGTCGCTCTGCTTCTATTGAAATCATTGGGGAATCAAGCTACTTCGGCGGGCTTTCATTCAAGTCAACGCCGTGTTCTGGTCCATCTTCCTAGAGAAGTTGAGATGGTGTCTGATTGAACAGGTCTGCCAGGGAAGCAAAGCGTAAAGCGGTTTGAGCAATCCTGAGGATTTGATACTGCGCTATATAAGAACTTACCTTACCTTTTAAAGAAATTGCTCATCATTGAAATGGAATTAAGAGGAGTCCTCGACTTCTGTGGAAAGGTAATATGCATCTATGACAAGGCAACGAAACTGTCATCATTCTCAATGTGCGTGATGGCTAATGGATGTTAATATGTCAACATAAACAATTCAAAATAATACTTGCCCAGTGACTAGACTAAGGTCAAATTGCATGTTGTTGTTGTTCTCCTCTTGGCCTCCCTGTCGTCAGGGGTGAGGTGGCCATGGTCCTCTTGGCCTCCCTGTCATCAGGGGTGAGGTGGCCATGGTCCTCTTGGCCTCCCTGTCATCAGGGGTGAGGTGGCCATGGTCCTCTTGGCCTCCCTGTCGTCAGGGGTGAGGTGGCCATGGTCCTCTTGGCCTCCCTGTCATCAGGGGTGAGGTGGCCATGACTCTCTTGGCCTCCCTGTCATCAGGGGTGAGGTGGCCATGGTCCTCTTGGCCTCCCTGTCATCAGGGGTGAGGTGGCCATGGCTCTCTTGGCCTCCCTGTCGTCAGGGGTGAGGTGGCCATGGTCCTCTTGGCCTCACTGTCGTCAGGGGTGAGGTGGCCATGGCTCTCTTGGCCTCCCTGTCGTCAGGGGTGAGGTGGACATGGTTCTCTTGGCCTCCCTGTCATCAGGGGTGAGGTGGCCATGGTCCTCTTGGCCTCCCTGTCATCAGGGGTGAGGTGGCCATGGCTCTCTTGGCCTCCCTGTCGTCAGGGGTGAGGTGGCCATGGTCCTCTTGGCCTCCCTGTCATCAGGGGTGAGGTGGCCATGGTCCTCTTGGCCTCCCTGTCATCAGGGGTGAGGTGGCCATGGCTCTCTTGGCCTCCCTGTCGTCAGGGGTGAGGTGGCCATGGTTCTCTTGGCCTCCCTGTCGTCAGGGGTGAGGTGGCCATGGTTTGTCTTTCTCTCGATTTGTGCTTCTTATAGTCTTTCCTCACTTTTCTCTCACTACGTTCTGTACCAACGGTCTCAGATTCTTTCTATATGTTTCTCTTGTTCTCAATTCTTCTCCAACTCTTTCCAGGTCTCCCATAAGGCAGTCCTTCGTCTCTTTAGTGTCGCGTCGTATTTCTCCTAGTTCCTTACTTTGACGCCTCCTATGAATGTTTCAGCTGAACAGACAGCTACGTTGGCCGGTGAACTTGGCTGTCATGTCTGTGCATTACAATTAAACGTGTGTGTGTGTGTGTGTGTGTGTGTGTGTGTGTGTGTGTGTGTGTGTGTGTGTGTGTGTGTGTGTGTGTGTGTGTGTGTGTGTGTGTGTGTGTGTGTTTGTGTGTGTGTGTGTGTGTGTGTGTGTGTGTGTGTTATATATATATATATAACAGACAGCAACATTGGCCAGTGAACTTGGCTGTCATGTCTGTGTATTACAATTAAACGGGTTTAAATTGTGTGTGTGTTTCCCAGTTTGTGTATGTATGTATGTATGTATGTATGTATGTATTTTGTATGTATGTATGTATGTATGTATGTATGTATGTATGTATGTATGTATGTATGTATGTATGTATGTATGTATGTATGTATGTATGTATGTATGTATGTATGTATGTATGTATGTATGTATGTATGTATGTATGTATGTATGTATGTATGTATATATATATATATATATATATATATATATATATCTATATATATATATGTACGTACGTATTTACGCACACACGCACGCACGCACGGACGCACGCACGCATGCACGTACATATGTATGTATGTACGTATACCACGTCCTGGCTGGGTCACTACCGGAGTGTGCACTAGCTGCCAACAGTCGAGCAGTTCTGAATCTGTTGGTGTTGCAACCCAAATTTCAGTCACAGGACTACCACATCCTCGATAGCCACGGGTCGTTGCGCTGCGTAAAGTCACCCCTGGCGGATCATCTCTGCAAACAGCGCAAATACCCGCCCCAATAATATATAACAATTATATATATAATGTCAATCGTTATGGGCATCCGTTAATTTTCTTTCGCAAGCAGTTGTCTCTTACAATTAATATTATGTTTGAATTGTCTATGCAAAATACAGTTGCAAACCGTCAGGCCTATATGAACGCCTTTTAGAAATTGTCGGAGCTAGCGAGTGCAAAACTCACAGCCTAAGCAAGTTTTTAATATTAAATTATGCTTACGTTGTTGCTATTTCGTCCTGTGATCCGGCGTTGCTCAGGCCGTTGTAACGATGGCTCTGGAGATCTGGTCGGGAATTGACAGTCGCCAAAGCGTGTCATGAATTATAGATAACTGCACGGCTCAACAAAGTCCCGGCACTAGTATGCTTTACACGGCGACGTTGGCGAGGTTCACGTTTGTGCTTGGCTGGCCATGTGCCCACGCACGGTTATAGTTTATATAATTACAGTACGTAATTTAGGCGTGCGTTAGTGCGTGCGTGCGTGCGTTGGATTTACTGGGGAGGGGATCGTGTCTGCCCCCACACACATTCCAGGGGCTCTGTTCCCACGTCTTTGAGGTATAATGTCCGCCGAATTGTGTTTAATAGCGCTCGTAACAACGTTCGTAATTTGAAGGTTTCCACCGCGAAATACGTACGATAGGTTCGGTTTCAAAGCAAGCGTATAACATAGGGTCTGCAAGTGGGTCACGAAAAATGGCACTCCTCGTTAGTAGTCATGATCGCCAAACACAAGTACTTGCCGCTATTGCCATGGCAACCACCATAATAATCGATTAAAATTCATGATTTCCGGGATCATTGTCACCGGCAAAATGTTCCACTGCTTCTGCATGTAATAATCCTTCGGACAATATAACTGAAATACGCTATTTCGGGACTGTTCGATTATTACGACCAAAACAAAACAAAGTTCTATATGTTACCATGGAGTATATGGACCTCCTGCCCCCAAATGCCCCCAGCCTCGTTTTCGCGCGCGAGATTTGCACGCCCTATTGGGATCTACCCAACCAGTGTGAGCCTCGCTCTGGGGTCGGCTCGTGGTTGTTGTGTTATATATATATATATATATATAAAATATATATATATATATATATATATATATATATATATATACATGTAACACAAAACAATGAATAAAGCCATTCTTCGTTTTACTGTATCCTGCTCGTTATCAGGCAACGTCATAAACTCCACTGACTGGCGTTGCGGCATCGTTAGGTAACGAATTTTCATGCAAAATATACTTTCAACCGAAGATTGTTTCTATCTGAATTTTACACCCATGATACTATGTATCATTACACCAGCGCACAATTGTACCAAACGCCAATTGGACAGTGAATCGGCAAGACATGACTCATTGTAACATACACTCGACATGGCGAATACATACTGGGCACCAAAGCAGTGGGGTCTAGGTAAAGATGAAACAGTCAACAGCTTTGAAAACTGGAGAAAAAACATTGTGTACACATTATTGCTCGACCCGAACTTTTCCGCGTTTCTCGTGGATGGAGTGACGGGGGGTAAAAAGACCAAGTCTGCCCCCTGCGTGAATTCACCGAACGCATAAAAGTGAATATTGTAAAGTTAATGTTAGGACAAATTGCGAACTATAGTCCCGTACTCTCACGAAATACCATCGTCCGCAATTCCACGTCGGTCAAGTCAGTATGGCAAAACGTCCGGCTTCACTACAGCTCCCAGGCAACAGGTGGTCACTTCGTCAATTTTGCAAGCATCTGTCTTGATCCCGACGAGAAACCCGAAGACTTGTATCAACGTCTGGTCGCTTTTGTGGAAGACAATCTCCTCACAGTTGACGGTAACATATCCCATCACGGCGAAAGGTCCACTGAAGACGAAATTCTGTCAGCAACGATGGAGAATTTTATTGTGCTGACCTGGTTAGATTTACTAAAGTCGGAATCTCGCACGCTCGCCTCCATCAAACGTGAGATTTCGCAAACTCTACCATCTTTGTTTGATGAAGCCCGTGGGGCTGGAGATGCCAAAGTAATGCGAGCAGCATCCTCTCACTTCCAACGATTACCCAGACAACCAGGGACCAGTTCCGTCCGGTCAGGGCTCAACATTCAAACGAGGCAGTAGATTGTGTCCTCTTTGCAAAGAAGCAGGCTGGCCTGATCACCACTTTCTGAATAAATGCCTACCAGAACAGGATCGCCAGTATCTGACTAGAGCGCGCCTCATCGGGAATATCACTGAAGATTTGGAGGAAGAAATCGAGAAGTGTAACAACAAATGTTATAGAGAATGATGATGACGACCAACTTATTGCCATTCCTTCTCACACGTTGCGCGGCCAGGTACGTCAGTCACCAAACATGGACATGTTCCACTGCCAACATGCGGTTAGACAGCCACCAGATTGGTGTTTGGCGTGCAGTGTTAGTGTACATCCCAGTCCGCTCACCAAGCTGATGGGTAATCTCCCCTTAAGGTGATGGGTGAGACGCGTGTCATGTTCACTCGTGATGGGAGATAAATTGCGTTCGAAGGCCTGGTAGTCGAGAACCTGGACGTTGACATCATGGAGAAGAACGACCTGACATTCCGTCTTGCCAAAGGTCAGGTCACTCTCAGTGATAGCACTGTTTACCTGTACGGGTTAGATAACACCGTGTCAAGCCATTTCCCTACTCGGTGTGCATGTGTATTAAGGGCTCCGGCTGAGAGAATGCGGTCTGGCCAAGTGAATATGTCGAAGTGTCTGTTCCCACTGACATGTCATCGCTCGACGGATCATTCGCATTGGAATCACGTGTCGATGCTACCAACGTACATCATGAGAAGTCATCACGGGTTTGGCCACCACCTGGTGTAATCGTGAGTGTCGCTGGAAAGATCTGCATCCAACATCTGACCAATGCACCGAGAGTCTTGAAAAAGAACGAGCAATGCTGTCAAATGCATCCTATGATCGTTGCTTCACTGACAGATAATAAATCAGATAGTGGCAGTACTTCACCCTCCGAACACACCAGCAATGGTAGCATTTCACTCTGAGAGATTTCGCATTGGTCCTGACTGTGTGATGGATGACACTATCAGGGCAAATTTCCGGCCCCAACTAGAGGAATATGATAACGTCCATCCTTCCAAGGGTACAATGGTGCCGCGGGGCCCTTCCATGCTTTGTCAATATGGGTCCAGTCCAACCTCCTCCATTCACGGGACAAGGTAGATGAACTCCAACAGAAGTTTGATGACCTTGAGAGAAAGGGGGTGTTCGTCTAAGCATTATTTAAAGAATGTATTATTTAGGACCACAGTTTACATACGTTATTTGAAGACATTAATTACTTCTAATTTCCCTTTGTTATCTTAATCCTGACTGAAAACAACACCTGGCGAATTTGCGAAGTTACATTGTTATTTGCGTAACAGCAAATGAAAATTTCATGTTGTTTTGGTCTTCGTATTATGCCATATTTGTATAAAAAAGGAAATGGACAAGTAAAATATAACAAGGCTACAAACGTGGACGTGACTCCCAGCTATACCAGAGCTGGGAGTCTCCATAATTTATTGTGGAAGACTACTAAGTAAGACTTGCTTACCTTGGTATCTTCTGTGGATTGGGAGTGTCGCAGTCACGTCCGTAGATCTCTCAGTTAGTCGTGATCGTTGAATGCCCGCGGAACCCCGGGGACTACGCCTATTTATAGTCTCCCGGCCCCTGTTGGCAAGTGCCGGAGGCTAACCAGTTCCAGCACACTGGGGAAGCTATTCTCAGTTCCGCCAGCTGGCGACCAGTGTGGAAACTACTCTTCCACAATATATGCGGCATGCGGATACGACTGCGAATTGCGGAAAGCAACGCGTTTAGCTCTAATTATGACAGGGTCGCGAGATGGGATAATTGTAGGATTACCTTATTATTATTATTATTAGTTTATTTTTACAACCAGCATTTCTAAGCGTCGAATCTGACGTACAAACAAAGCAATGGTACATATATATATATATATATATATATATATATATATATATATATATATATATATATATATAGGCGCGGTGGCCGAGTGGTTAGAGTGCCGGACTCCCGATTAGAGGGACGGGGTTCAATCCAGTGCCGGCAATAGTGTTCGTATGATACAGCCACCGTGTCGAAACATGGGCAATTTTTGTCACCCTATATTGCCTGCCCCTTCCAACCCGCACTGGCCAGCGTGAAAGGCCAACAACATCAGCATGCAAACAATTACAAAACCTTGGCCCCCAGTCCCCAGCGGCATCGAAAGAGTCCATGACTGTTATGTCTTATAACAAAAACTAATATAATACAGAGACAACTCACATTGTGCCCAAACCAGTTTAATCACTCGACAGCCGACTTTCGTAACTGTATCGTATAATACAGCCGCTGTGATTGGTCAAGTCCCATGAAGTCCATTTAAAATACCGGCAAGTGCCGCACGGTACCTAACACTTCCCCCCTTTTTTTCTTTGTGTCCGAGTGTCTCTATTACACATAGTCCTTTAGCGTAACGGGAACTCGGGACACCCGGCCCGAACGAGTTGTCTTTACCCCGGAAGTTACAACACGATCATCCGCTACTGGTGACACGTCTCGCCCGTGCTCTTCCGTCAGTTCCGCTGGTGCACTTGTCACGGGTGGAACCGCGACCTCGCTCGACTCGGACGACGGCCCTGCCGTTTCGCTCGGTGCTTGCGTTGACGAGTAGTCATAGTTCCTGTACCTGTACACCATCGGATCGTCGCATCTGATCCACGTGGCGTCTCCATGTAGCCCCGTCTACGAGAACCTTGTACAGTACTGAACCAATTCGCTCCAACACTTCTCCTTTAAGCTATTTCGGTCCTCTGTGATAGTGTCGAACCATGACCTTCTCTCCATTCTGAAAAGAAACCAGAGTTCCTTTCTCATTTTTCAGAAGTCTCCCATCAACTACTCGTTTGATGTTCGGCTTCAGAAGATATAACCTCGACTTAAATTTCTACCAAACAACAGTTGAGCTGGACTGTGTCCTGTTGTAGTGTTTGGTGCTGTGTGATACGCAAACAGAAATCTGTCGAGCTTGTGTTGGATAGATCGATCCGATCTGTCAGCTTTGACAGCGTTCTTGAAACTTTGATCCATGCGTTCCGCTAAGCTGTTGGTGGATGGATGATACGGAGCGCCTGTCACGTGTCGGATACCATTCATTTATGTGAAATGTTCGAATTCTCCAGACACGAACTGAGGTCCATTGTCTGACACAACTTGCTCTGGCAGACTTGCAAATAAGGACCGCAGAGTAGCTACAGTTTCTGCTGCAGTTGTGTTCCGCATCTCAAAAATGTCAGGCCGTTTGGTGTGTGCGTCCACTACGACCAAGTACATTTTTCCTTGAAATGGTCCTGAAAAATCGATATGCAGTCGTTGCCATGGGTACGCTGGGTATTCCCATCTGTGCAGCGGAGCTTGTTTCGGGTTGTTTGCGACACCTTGACATCCTTCACATCTCTTTGTCACGTCTTCGATGTCTTCATCCATTCGGGGCCACCAGACAAACCCTCTTGCTGGTCCCTTCATTTTTACAGTCCCCATGTGTCCCTCATGCAGTGTCTCCATCACTCTGCCTCGCAGTGTTGTGGGAACAATCACTCTGTTACCCCACATCAGAATACCATGATGCATTGTCAGTTCGTCTTTGCGATTGAGGTAAGGTGCGAAGTTCGGTTGCGATACGACACCTTCCCAACCTGACTCCACCAGTCGTACCACACGAGAAAGCAGTGCGTCTCTGTGTGTTTCTCTTCTGAGCTCTCTTTCCGTGACTGGTAACGTCTCAACAACGGTCATGTGAAACATTTCGACCTCATCAGGCTTGTCTTCTGGCACCTGACGAAGCGGTAGACGAGACAATCCATCACAGTTTGTATGCTGTTTAGAACCTCGATACTCAATTTTATACGCAAAGGCACCAAGGAAGAGACACCAGCGTTGCAATCGTGCTGCTGTTGTGACTGGTACTGCCTTTCCAGGGTCCATGATATACTTTTTTCGGGGGTTTGTGATCTGTGATCAATATGAACCGACGACCCTCCAAGTACGGTTGAAACTTTCTGACACCCCAGTAGAGTCCGAGAGCTTCCTTCTCGATTTGAGCAAACCTCTTTTCCGTTTGTGTTAGTGAGCGCGATGCATACGCTACCGGTCGTTCACTTCCGTCCGGCATCCGACGTGATAAGACGGCGCCCAGGCCATACGACGAACTGTCGCATGCCACAACCACGGGCAAGTCCGGGTTGAAGTGAGTAAGGACTCGATCCTGAAACAGCAATTATCTCACGGTTCTGAACGCACACTCCTGCTCTTTGCCCCAGATCCAGTGTTCGTCTTTCTGCAAAAGTCTATGCAGTGGTGCAAGATGTGTAGCCAGGTCTGGTAAGAAACGTGCATAGTACTGCACCATTCCCAAGAACGATCTCAACTGTCCAACGTTCTGAGGACTAGGCAAGCCCGCCATAGCTTGCACTTTCTTTGGTGACTGGTGTAGTCCCTCGGCAGTGATGACATGGCCCAAGTACTCAACTGAGTTTTGCAGAAGTGTGCATTTCTCTCTGTTGGCCTTTAGTCCATGTTCCTCTAGTTGTCCCAGTACCTTGTCAAGGGCTTTCATGTGTTCTTCTCGAGTTCTGCCTGTGACAATGATGTCGTCAAGATAGCACTGAACACCCGGAATATCTTGTAGGACTTGGCCCATTGCTCTTTGCCATACCGCTGGTGCTGATGCCACTCCATACGGTAATCGTTGATACTGGTACAGTCCGCGATGTGTGTTAACAGTCAGGTAAGTCTTCGATTCTTCCTCAACCTCCATCTGAAGGTACGCTGAACTGTTGACCACCACTCAGATTTGCGTAGATCTCTTCAATTCGTGGCAGGGGGTACTCATCCACGTCGAGCTGTGGATATATTGTCACTTTGAAATCACCGCAAATTCGAACTTCACCCTCCTTCTTGATTGGTGTGACTATCGGTGCTGCCCACTCGCTGTGAGTCACACGCTTCACGATCCCTTCTGCTTCCAATTGGTCCAACCCTCGCTCAACGGCTGGCTTTCGTGCAAATGCGACAGGTCTGGCTTTCCAGATTCGTGGTTTCGGCTCTTCTTTCAGTTGGATCCGTGCTTTGATGTTCAATAACCGTCCGAGTTCGTCAGAGAACACCGCTGCATGTCTGTCGAGCACATCTCGGAAACCAGACTGCGTCTCTAGATGCATTACAGGCCAGTTCAAACGGATGGAGTGCAACCACTCCCGACCAAGCAGTGTAGATCCAATTCCTTTCATCACATACAACTGAAGATACTTGCTTTGTTCTCCATAACGAACTTTAACTGACAACACGCCCAAAGGTTTCACAGTTTCTCCCGTATATGTGTGTAGCTGTAGAGTGGTGCTTTCTAACGGTACATGCCGCAGCTGTTCATGATATTTCTCCTCCCCGATGACAGAAACAGCTGAGCACATATCTAACTCCATCACAAGTTCTCTGTTTTCAACTTCCATCGTCACGGAAATTGGCTTCCGGTCATTTCCTTTGGACACTCGGTACAGTCCTGTCCAGTCATGTCGCTCGGCGTCTTCGTTGCCTTGCATGACGTGCAATGACGTTGCCGGTGGCTGTTTGTTAGCCTTCTGTCAGCATGCCTTTCGAATATGACCGACTTTACCAAACTGGTAACATTTCTCCTTGATAAATGGACATACCTTTGGATTGTGTTGTCCATTGCACCTGTAACACTTTGACACGGTGTCTGCACGCTGAGACTGTCGCTGGTTAGTGTTTCTTGGCATCGTTTTACTGTTCTGTTGTCTAGGCTGTCTACTGCAGCTGTCTAATATGTGCACTCTTGTCTACTTACCAGTCTCTCCTTGAAAGACCTGAACGTCTCGGTTGGCTTGTTCTATTGCCAGACATCGTCTCACGGCAATTTCGAATGTTAAATCAACGAGTTTCTCTCTCAACAAATCTCTGAGCATCTTGTCATCTCATATTCCAGATACCAAACGGTCTCGCAAACGTTCGGCTCGCGTTACGTCACTGAAAATGCATTCACCTGCCAATTGCTTCAGCGTTGCGACGTAATCGCAGACAGATTCACTGACCTGTCTCGATCGATTGTCAAACTCGTATCGAGCAACCAATGCTGATTTCTCTGGCTTTGTGTGGTTTTGCAACCGGTCCACTATCACCGAATACGTTACCTCGGAGTCTTTCGGTGTGGCTGGTCAAGTCTTTGAGCAGCTGATATGTCTCCGTGGACACATTCGACAATAAAATTGCTTTTTTTTGTTTGATCGTCAATTACTCCGTTAGCAAGGAAGTAAAAGTCCAACTGTTCCGTATAAGCTTCCCAGTCGGCACCTTGGTTATACTTCATTACTTTGCCGAAGCTGTACGACGTTCTGCCCTCTTCGCCCATTTTCAACTTATCTTTCGAAGCAGAACACCACGCCGCATCAAAGTCACTTTGTTTTCCAACATTCGTTGTCTAGCCGCACTCACAGTAGTCTTGTATGATCCGTGACCAACCAGGATCCCATCCTCGTCGCCAATTTGTTATGTCTTATAACAAAAACTAATATAATACAGAGACAACTCACATTGTGCCCAAACCAGTTTAATCACTCGACAACCGACTTTCGTAACTGTATCGTATAATACAGCCGCTGTGATTGGTCAAGTCCCATGAAGTCCATTTAAAATACCGGCAAGTGCCGCACGGTACCTAACAATGACCAAGGAGGCAGCTCTGATCAACTAGGACTATGTGCACGGGGTGCTAAGAATCTCTCGGTCAAAAAGAGCCGCCGAAAGAGGGTAAGTAGACTAAAGTTAACGACGTACAATGTCAAAACTCTACTAAGAGATGAAAATATACAAGAACTCTAAGAAGAACTTAGAGAAACCAGGTTGGTATGAGATGTAATCGGTATCGGAGAAGTGAGAGAAGGAGAGGAGTGTTTCACTACCTTACAAAGCGGCAACCCACTATTCCATTCTAAGGCACACAACGACCAAGCAGGAGAAAGATTTCTCATAAACAGGAAATGGAAAGACCTTTATAGTGAGGAGAAACAGCATCAGCCCCAGAGTAGCACAACTTGTTCACTGCATAACACATTTATCGCTACAAACTATAGATAATACATGTAAGTGTACCAACAACATCATACTCAGAAGAAGACCTAAATAGATTCTACAACGACGTCGATGAGACTTTAGGGAAAGCAGTTAGCAACTACACGATAGTGATGGGAGACTTCAATGCGCAAATAGCGAAAAGATCAAACCCTATGGAAACGGCAACGGGCAAATTTGGGCTCAATTTGGGAAACGAAAGAGGCGACACCTTGGTAGAATGGCAACATCAAGAAATTAGAAAATCATGAATAGGTCTACCATGTTCCTGCAGAAAGCATAGAGGAGATGGACGTGGAAAAGCCCAAACGGTGTATAACGAAGTCCGAAATTGACTACATCCTAACAAACAGGTCAGACATCGTCATAAACGTAACAGTCATGCTGGGCTATTTGTCCGTATTTATCCGATCAAATAGCGCGCAAGCAAACACGGGCTATTTGTCCGTAGTCGGCCAAATACAGTTGTTGCTTTTCGTTTATATTATTTCCGAAACATGTCTGCAAGTCATCAAAGTTAAATGAACATAATACTGTTATACCATGCTGTAATGATCAACAAATAACATGTCTGCAAGTCGCCAAATACTGTGTAATGAACAACAAATAGCATATGTTACTGCAGCATTTAAGATTATCAGAGTAATAGTTCAGAAGCAATTTATAGAAGTCAATCAGTCGTGAAGATAACAAACGGGGCAAAACGCACCGGATGCACTTTGCCCCATGTAGGAGGGGTGCACTTTATCCCAACATCATTGCATCATCATAATTATAATAATGACCTATGTGGCATTATCGCTGGCAAAAACTCACTGCGATTTTACTTGTATACGATACTATACTTCCATGTAGCAAATTCGCACAATTGGTTACTTAGGAAGTATACTAGCTAAGAACGCATAAAGCTGTTCACTTTATAATATGGACGAAACATGCTAATTTGTGTAACTTATTGTGAAATAATTGCCACCTAAATGGTTTGGGCGGCACAGTGCTTCCACAGATTGGTAGATAGGGCCGGTAAAACGTATATCTTACGATTTAGGTGGGAGTGCGCTTTTCCCCGTGAGGTGTTCTTTACCCCTCTCTACTCTATTATTCTGGAATAACATTATTGAAATATATTTTATTGAACGTCGTATGAATCACACATTAAATTTAAATACATTTTTAGTCAGATATAATATATATATATATATATATATATATATATATATATATATATATATATATATATATTCACTGTGTACAAAGGCCATATGGAGACTTGCAACAAAAGTTATTTGTCTCAAATAAAATTAGGGAGACAGAAAGATATTTTTAAATAGCGGACGCAGACCACGTGACTGGATTACGCCATATTGGCGACGGTGGTATAAAAATTGGGCTGAAGCGCTTCAATTTATCGCAGGAAATTATAGGCTGCTATACACATTACCAACACAGGAAAGTCAACGAACAATTAATAGTCTCTACGCAGGAATGCGTTGGGTTTTGTTGCATATACAGTGATGGCTTTGAACACGATGCAGCTAAACCGACTGCTCACGTTCGGCGCGTTAGCAAATCGCCAACTCAGGCTCAGAATTCGCGGCTCACGGGATGTCACGGCCTCGCCCTCGGCCTTTTTAATGCTTTGAAATGATATGACTGAGAGAAGAAGGGAGAACAAAAGACTGGGAGAAGAAGGGAGAGCCAAAGACTGAGAGAAGAAGGGAGAGCAAAAGACTGAGAGAAGAAGGGAGAGCAAAATACTGGGAGAAGAAGGGAGAGCCAAAGACTGAGAGAAGAAGGGAGAGCAAAAGTCTGAGAGAAGAAGGGAAAGCAAAGGACTTGGAGAAGAAGGGAGAGCAAAAGACTGAGAGAAGAAGGGAGAGCAAAAGACTGAGAGAAGAAGGGAGAGCCAAAGACTGAGAGAAGAAGGGAGTGCAAAAGAGTGAGAGAAGAAGGGAGAGGAAAAGACTGAGAGAAGAAGGGAGAGTAAAAGACTGAGAGAAGAAGGGTGAGCAAAAGAAAATGTGAAAGTAGGGTGAATGTTTGTTTTTCTAGTCATTGTCCAAATTTAAAAGTAAACACAACAGTATTAAATAAATTACACCATTAAAGAGATGATGAATAGTTCTTACCAAACAAAATGTTTTCACTGCACAGAAAACACTCTGAGTATATGGTATCCACTGACATTGAAATCAGTAGTAAATGAGACTGTTATTGAGTAGAAAGGACATAACTGGTTGCTAAAACAATTCCACTGAAGTATTTCATGAAATTAAGTGTCCATATTGGGTTTGTCTTAGCCGTTCTTGTTGATTGTTCTCTGGTGAAGAAATTCAGATCTACAAAGAAGAACAAAGATTGTTGTTCTACAGCTAGACAAATAAATATTAATTTAAATCGATTACCATTACTTTGAAACAAATTATGAAAATCAAACATTGGTGATAACTAGCAACAATGCAGGCGGCAAATAGATGTATTATATGCAAGGGAGAACAAAAGACTGAGAGAAGAAGGGAGAGCAAAAGACTGAGAGAAGAAGGGAGAGCAAAAGAGTGAGAAAAGAAGGGAGAGCAAAAGACTGAGAGAAGAAGGGAGAACAAAAGAGTGAGAGAAGAAGGGAGAGCAAAAGACTGAGAGAAGAAGGGTGAGCAAAACACTGGGAGAAGAAGGGAGAGCAAAAGACTGAGAGAGGAAGGGAGAGCAAAAGACTGAGAGAAGAAGGGAGAACAAAAGACTGAGAGAAGAAGGGAGAGCCAAAGACTGAGAGAAGAAGGGTGAGCCAAAGACTGAGAGAAGAAGGGAGAGCAAAAGACTGAGAGAAGAAGGGAGAGCAAAAGACTGAGAGAGGAAGGGAGAGCAAAAGACTGAGAGAAGAAGGGAGAGCAAAAGACTGAGAGAAGAAGGGAGAGCCAAAGACTGAGAGAAGAAGGGTGAGCCAAAGACTGAGAGAAGAAGGGAGAGCAAAATACTGAGAGAAGAAGGAAGAGCAAAAGACTGAGGGAAGAAGGGTGAGCAAAAGACTGAGAGAAGAAAGGAGAGCAAAAGACTGAGAGAAGAAGGGATAGCCAAAGACTGAGAGAAGAAGGGAGAGCAAAAGACTGAGAGAAGGGAGAATAAAAGAGTGAAAGAAGAAGGGAAAACAAAAGAGTGAGAGAAGAAGGGAGAACAAAAGAATGAGAGAAGAAGGGTGAGCAAAAGACTGAGAGAAGAAGGGAGAGCCAAAGACTGAGAGAAGAAGGGAGAGCAAAAAAACTGAGAGAAGAAGGGAGAGCAAAAGACTGAGAGAAGAAGGGAGAGCCAAAGACTGAGAGAAGAAGGGAGAGCAAAAAACTGAGAGAAGAAGGGAGAACAAAAGAATGAGAGAAGAAGGGTGAGCAAAAGACTGAGAGAAGAAGGGAGAGCCAAAGACTGAGAGAAGAAGGGAGAGCAAAAAACTGAGAGAAGAAGGGAGAGCAAAAGACTGAGAGAAGAAGGGAGAGCCAAAGTCTGAGAGAAGAAGGGAGAGCAAAAAAACTGAGAGAAGAAGGGAGAACAAAAGAATGAGAGAAGAAGGGTGAGCAAAAGACTGAGAGAAGAAGGGAGAGCCAAAGACTGAGAGAAGAAGGGAGAGCAAAAAACTGAGAGAAGAAGGGAGAGCAAAAGACTGAGAGAAGAAGGGAGAGCCAAAGACTGAGAGAAGAAGGGAGAGCAAAAAAACTGAGAGAAGAAGGGAGAGCAAAAGACAGGGAATTGTAGAACTATATTCTTTTATTGTGGTTGGGAATAAGCTATTTCCAAATGTGTTTGCCGAGTGCCAGACTTGTAGGAACTGACTGTCGTGTTTTCGTGAGCATCTGGTGTTGTGTTGGATATACAGCAGTGATCTAGTGGAATATCGTTAAGGTTATGTTCCCTCTTGAATGTGTTATTTGCTCCAGGAATCTCCTGCATCTTACCTGAACCAATTTAAAATGCCGACATAGAGGTCAGTGGAACAGACCTTGGTGACACAGCCATTTACACCTGCCAACCTCGTACAGTCTTCCCCAATGGCAGCCGCTGGGCAGTTAGAACATGTGCGAATTTGGCTGAGTGGACAAACATCGAGGGAAAATGTGAAAGTAGGGTGAATGTTTGTTTTTCTAGTCATTGTGCAAATTTAAAAGTAAACAACAGTATTAAATAAATTACACCATTAAAGAGATGATGAATAGTTCTTACCAAACAAAATGTTTTCACTGCACAGAAAACACTCTGAGTATATGGTATCCACTGACAGTGAAATCAGTAGTAAATGAGACTGTTATTGAGTAGAAAGGACATAACTGGTTGCTAGAACAATTCCACTGAAGTATTTCATGAAATTAAGTGTCCATATTGGGTTTGTCTTAGCCGTTCTTGTTGATTGTTCTCTGGTGAAGAAATTCAGATCTACTAAGAAGAACAAAGATTGTTGTTCTACAGCTAGACAAATAAATATTAATTTAAATCGATTACCATTACTTTGAAACAAATTATGAAAATCAAACATTGGTGATAACTAGCAACAATGCAGGCGGCAAATAGATGTATTATATGCAATCCGTTTTGTTAGATGACAAACAATTTATGTGTCCATGTATCTACAAAAAGTCTCTGGAATGCAAACATTTAACAATTTAAGTGGAATTGTTGTTCATCTGTCACCAGTGAGCTTAGAAGTAGTGTGACATTGTTGGTAGGAATAAAACGACAAGTATGGATTCACCAGTCAATGTTGGCTTATGCCTGGAGATCACTGTGACCGTGTCAGAAGCTTCTAAAAAGGGGGGTGAAAACTTCTTAGGAAGATGTTAGCTACTTGGGATGACTACAGTAATATAAGTGATCCAGTGCGGTTTGTAGTGCGTATTTATACAGTGCACCAAGTTAACAACAGATATGGACGAATATGGCTAGAATAACCTTCTGCCAGTAATTTATTTACTAATCATACTATTGGACGAATCACTACGTGCAAATATTTACAAACTAATGTGGACCAGTCGAGGTTTTTTGAGGTCGACAATCCCTCAGTTACTTAGCCTATTGATACATTCTAAAAAAAGGACCACTTTATAAAGAACAATATTGACAACATGGTAGGTAATACATAAAAAAACTAATTAAAAGATATCTTGTAAATATTTCAACTACTAAAGCTACCGCTATTACTACATTTATGTTTTTTGGTCAATGCTTCCCAGAGAATTCAAAATGGTGTTTGGTTGAACAAGTCTGTCATGATTAATTGACCACTACACCGTAAAAAGAAGTTGCCTTTTATGTGTAATTAAATACACTTATTTGATTAGGTTCATGTATTTGTCTGCAGCTATTAACTGTGGCAGTCCACCATTTCTACTGATTACCTCAGTAAGCTACGTAGGAACAAGGGTTGGTCAAATCGCAAAGTACACTTGTCCTAGAGGTCACTGGTTCAACAGGAATCAACGTCAAATTGTGACAACGTGTGAGGACACAGGAGACTGGACACACCTGGAGGACACTTGTAAAGGTCTGTGTTTGCATTCATGTGATTCTTTCTTCAGATACACTCTTTAATGCTGATTTCTGTAATGCAGAACCATTGGTTACTATGCATTCAAATTGGTGTTAACATATCTAATAGATTAACCAACTACTACATCGCTAACATAGGTGATGTGTATAATTATAATAAATCTTCTAACTAACTTGAATAAAACTATTGTAAACATTGTTCATGTTCTACATATAAATTATTTCAAAGTTAAAGTGATAGTTTAATTCAGAATGCAACAATAACAAGTAAAAATGAAAAACCGAAGCCCAAGTTACATAAATTATGATTAATTATGTCATGAATTATTATGTGTTTAAATATACCTGCTATTTTATGAGGTACATTTGGGAGTTACAAGCCACTTGGTAGTTTTAATATCTGGTAGTGAAGATTTCCTTGTTTTCTCCACATATAATTTTAGTTGTATACATTTTACTTTACTTTTGAAGCACCAAATAGAATAGTGGAATAACATTTTATTCAATTCCGTACAATTCCTATTCCACTCAAACCAATTCTGATCCCGTTCTGAATCTGCTGCTTTCCACTCAACCAATTCCAATTCTGATTCCACACAAACCGATTGTGATTCCAATTCCACAACTTTGATTTTGCCTCATTTCAATTCCAGAGTGATATGAATGAATAGCTTTGGATTCCGATATCGGAATGGCCCTGACTCTGTGTAACATTACTAATGTTTTACAAAGAGATTATATTGTCTTAATTGTGATACTTTTGCCCATTCATGTACATTAATTAAGTGAGGCAAAACATTTACCAAGATCATATTTCTAATGTAAAGCCATACTTTGTAATCACAGCTAAATGATATAGAGTCATATGAAAACTATTTCTGTTGACAGTGGTTGACTGTGAGGATCCCACTGACATGAGAAATGCTACAGTATCTTACAATGGGACAACATTTGAAGAGACAGTCAACTACACATGTGAAGTTGGGTTCAGGTTCCCAAATGGGGCCAAACTTCTTGTGAAGTCATGCAGCGACTCAGGAAACTGGACGGGGCCCAACGAGACATGTGAAGGTTACGGCATTGTCATAAATATTGTATTTAAGTATGTTTTCATCCTCAGGTGGATGTATTTTACTGAGGTTTTATGTGGGGTTAATAGTGTATAGAAGCATGTTATATTTATCTCTCAGACAAGGTAAGCATTGATTCGTAGGAAATAATGACATTGATGTTATCTTGTCTTCTTCCCTTTGCTCCTTTGGGGGGGGGGGGCGGAGTCTGTGTCACTTCTTCATTGCTGCTTTTACTTTCGTGGTCAATTCATTCCACATCACTTTCTCACCTGCAATGGCCACCCATCTATGACAGTTCTCTCCAGCCTATCCCAGGTCTCCTTTCAAGTTGTGTTCCCATTTCCACCTTAGCCATCCTCTTCCTCCTTTTCCTCTCTCTTCTGCTTGCCAAGCCCCTATTGGCTCATTCTTATCTATACCCTGCCCATCTTATTCTGTTTCCAACTAATTTCCTCGTGTGTTTTTTCATTATTATCCTCTCTCAGTTCCTTTGTCTTGTCTGCTGATTGTGCACATTAATAGTAGGTCAGTGCATATAAATAGGTCATAAAATAATTATGTAAAACTATTTCTGTTGACAGTCGTTGACTGTGGGAAACCAACTGGTCTCGGACATGCTAGCGTAGACTACAAAGGAACAACATTTGACGAGACAGTCAACTACACGTGTGAAGTTGGGTTCAGGTTCGCAAAAGGGGCCAAACTTCTTGTGACATCGTGCAGTGACTCAGGAAACTGGACGGGGCCCAACGAGACATGTGAAGGTTGGAACATTTGCTACTTTGATTATAAATAAATGTTGTATACTATTCATCTTACAATGTTGGAGTCACTTAAGGGTATGATCGTGACACGCTCTGCTAAAGCACTAAATTTAACACCGTTGTAACTTGGGACCATACAAAACTTTGTAGAGGAAGCCAAGGTCAGGTCAAGGTCAAATATCATATCCAATATCTCAAGATGTTAATGCTACTTTTAAATGTTTTCAAAAGATCATTTTGTTACGGGTGTACGTCTTACCACTGGATGATTATCTAGTTTGCATAACTAAAAAATGGCTAACAAATGAGCAAATATATAAATATCGTTATTCTTTATCAGAGCAATTTTCACTAAAGTTCCAAAACAGATATGTTGCAAAAGATACCTTATGGATATATATATATATATATATATATATATATATATATATATATATATATATATATATATATATATATATATATACAACTTCTGAGATGGGGCTGCCCGATTTAAAGGTCATGGTCAAGATCAGACAATGGTCAAATGACAAAATAGTTCATAATTCCAAATTTATCATCTACTAACACTATAACAATGTCTATATTTCGGAAGGTTATGGCTGCAAAAGTCTGTTTTATATTTCGTACTTTATACAATTTACATAAATAAAAGATGTGCTCAAAACTTATTATTATAATTTCAATGTGCCTACGTAGCTGCACGAATGTACAATAACATTGGGTTACGATACGTAGTGCACATCTACATTCACCGAGGCAGTCACATTTACTCGGTTAATTAAATAATGAATTGGCTTTCTTTGTCAATTCATTCCACATCATTGTTTCACCTCCAATGGCCACCCATCTATGGCAGTTCATTCCAGCCGTGTCCAGGCCGTGTTTCAAGCTTTCTTTGCATCTCAGCTTTGGTTTTTCTCTTCTTCCTTTTATTCACACTTCTGTCCACATTTGGCAGTCTGTTAGTGCTCAGTCTTTATATGTGCCCTGCCCACCTCATTCTGGTTCTAACTATTTCCCTCTATGTGTTTTTTTTCATCCCAATTCCCTCTCTCAATACCTGCTGATTGTGCACATTAATAAATATATAATAAAGTAATAATTGATAACTAATTCTGTTGACAGTGGTTGACTGTGGGAAACCAACTGGTCTCAGAAATGCTAACGTGGATTATGAAGGAACAACATTTGAAGAGACAGTCAACTACACATGTGAAGTTGGGTTCAGGTTCCCAAAAGGGGCCAAACTTCTCATGAGGTCATGCAGCGACTCAGGAAACTGGACGGGGCCCAACGAGACATGTGAAGGTTAGGTGATTGATGAATGTGACAACCATTCTTGCAGAAATGGCGGCATTTGTACAGAAACCGTGAATAAGTATTGTGTTACATATAAAAGAATAAACACACTTTCATACTATTATGCCATCTTCAGATAATGTTTGACAAGCTATTGTTAGAGTCTGTTATCATGTGGGTTTAATATATTTGAAGACACTTCAAATAACTTACTAGCAGCGATAATACATTGTCTTTCCCATATACTACGCTGACTTTACATTTACGACATGTTTTAGATATCGACGAATGTGTGAGCAGCCCGTGTCAAAATGGCGGTTCCTGCAGTGATGAAGTGAACAAGTTCCGTTGCACTTGTGCCAGTGGGTACGAGGGCGCCACCTGTCAAACCGGTAGGTAATTGTGTAGAACACGATGATATCCAAACCATTATATAAAAGTATTGTACACGTTTTAGTTTACATGATATTGTTAGTACCCATTATTTATTTCATTATATAAACGTATTATATGCTGAACTGTACTAGGGCAGTTCCCTGTGTATGTACTGTAGAGAATTTTAAATTGTGAACATTGTGTAATAACAACACAACTTTGCAACTTGTTAGTTATGAATGCTGTGACTTGTTGAGTTTTCATTTCTCCACCCTCCCAGTCAGACTGATAGGTCACTGTCTTTCCA
>JAODUO010000766.1:0-37500 GCA_025642075.2 Ridgeia piscesae
GGTGTGATAAGGGGGGTGGGGAGGGGCTTGAAGCAGTGAATCCTCTGTTTGAAAATCTATACCCAAAATGGACCAATCACAGTACAGCAGGGTGACCAATCTATCATGTTTTGTTTACTTCAGCTAATTAGAAACATGGAAAGACCCGAAGATTAACTCCTAATGACACCTTGGCTGTGCAACTTCAGGAATCACCCAATAGGCCCATCTCACAGCAGGCCCCGCCTACTGACTGGATCACTGCTCAATCAGGCAAGTGCCACAGTGTATCGAATGTCTACTAATTGCATTGTGTAATTCTTTAGAATTGAACTAATTAAGATGTCTGGCCTTTGAATAATGCACATTTTAAGGTCATGTATCATGTATATTTACAGTCTTTTAATAGGGACAAGGGAAAACAATCAACATAACTCTAACTGCAAAATGACAACAGCCTGTATGTGATATTTTACAAAAAAACATACTGGGCTATCTGAAAAATTGGGTAATGTGTTCATATATGGCACACAAGAAAGTTTGTGTAGTGTGTAGATGTGAGAGATTAGGCATTTTGAAACTGCCACCTGCTCACTGTTGTGGCGCTCGGTGAAATAGGGTGCATTGTTTAAATGTGTCTAAAAATAAAATGTGTGGATGAAATCTAAAAAAAATTACTGCGCAGTGTTTCATATAGGAGTGCCTTTTTTCCAAAATATTTTTTTTTTTTTTAAATTTCAAAGGATTTTTTTTCCTTTTCCAAAAATTTTCAAACCCCTTTTTGGTTTCCCTTTTATTTTTTTAAAAAGGCCCTTTGGGGAAAAAAAAACAAGAAACACTTTTAAGGGTTTGGCGAGAAACCCGGTTTGGGAATGGGAGGATGAATTCTATGAAAAATATTGAAGAAGCTCAGTGTCACACGTGCTACGGCCATGCCGTGCAACACGTGTGATGATCGTATCGTGTCGATAGAGCGTGGTGGCGTGGAGCTAGTGTTCTCATGGTGGTCGCATGCATGTATGTCAGGCAGCAGGCAGGTGATCGATGGTGTACGTAGATTGTGTTCGCATTGCTCAGACAGGCAAAGTTGCAGCTCAAGCAGACGCTATGGAATAATACAATGTCATATTGTTAGATTACTGTGTGTGCTCATTTCTATCTATGTACACTGTGCTGTGTAACGTTGTGGGTGTGTCTGGCTACTGTCTGCTTGCATAGGGGTGGTCGGCTGATTTTCGTGATCTTAATGAATATGAGTGTTCAGTGTCATTGCTATGTGGGGATGGACGTCGACGTCTCCTTCTCACACTTGTTACTGGTCTTCCTTAGATCTCTGTCTTCTCATGCGCAAGTCATCCATCGTTGCTTGTGCAGTGAGAGCTGCGACCTTGTTCGCTGTTCTCTGAAATCCAGTGTGACTGGGAGGTGGCGTATCCATTGCTGTGAGAATGTGACGGAACTTTGTGGTTGCTGTTGTCGAATCCTGCAGACCGATGTGAAGTGCAACATTCATTGTTGCAGCCCGCTGACCACAACGTCCAGTTTCTATCTCACTGTACAATTTGTACATGCGTGAGTGATACTCGCAGTTCACACATTTCAACGACTCCTTCCAACAGAGGCCAACCTGTTGTTCGCGGTATACTTGAAAGTGTGGCGAAGTGCACATCTTCTGCTCAGCATGCTCAGTGTAGCATTCATTCCACATCTGAGCATTCTTTCCAACATTCAGCAGACGCATTTCGGAGGACGGTCCTTGACTTTCATCTGGCTGGAGGTAGCTTTCTGTTAAAGGTAGTCTCCGGTTTGGCCGTGGCCGAAGGATTTTGCTGCTGCCAGATATTCCATCAGCATCGGGGACTGTCAAGAGGCCACCAGTCGTTTCTTGTACAACTCTTGAGAAGTCATCCATGTCTAGTCGGGCATCCATACAGAACTCGGTCGTGTTTCAGTCGTTTCGGCATGTGTTGTTTTGAAATATGGGTGGCCTTGCTGGAAGCCACGCCGATGTTTACACATTCTTCCAACAGGTGATGTGTTCCTATTACTAAGCTTACTCGTCTCATTATTTGCAGTCTCCTTCATTGTAACATGCAGAATAATCCCGGCAGAATTACAATTGGCAGAGACAAACCGTGATTTGAGATTTAAGACTTCTAGTGAGTCTGAAAGTCCAAATCACAGTGACCAACACTGGTGTGATTTTGGGGGGTTTGGGAAAGGGGCCTTTGAAGCCAGGTGAAATCCTCTGTTTGAAAATCTATACCCCAAAATGGAAACCAATCACAGTACAGCAGGGTGACCAATCTATCATGTTTTGTTTACTTCAGCTAATTAGAAACATGGAAAGACCCGAAGATTAACTCCTAATGACACCTTGGCTGTGCAACTTCAGGGAATCACCCAATAGGCCCATCTCACAGCAGGCCCCGCCTACTGCCTGGATCACTGCTCAATCAGGCAAGTGCCACAGTGTATCGAATGTCTACTAATTGCATTGTGTAATTCTTTAGAATTGAACTAATTAAGATGTCTGGCCTTTGAATAATGCACATTTTAAGGTCAGACATGTAATTTACAGCTTTTAATAGGGACAAGGGAAAACAACAACATAACTCTAACTGCAAAATGAAACAGCCTGTATGTATATTTTACAAAAAAACATATGGGCTACGAAAAATTGGGGAAGTGTTCATATATGGCACACAAGAAAGTTTGTGTAGTGTGTAGATGGAAATTAGGCATTTTGAAACTGCCCCTGCTCACGTTTGGCGCTCGGTGAAATAGGGTGCATTGTTTAAATGTGTCTAAAAATAAAATTTATAAATCTAAAAAAATTTTCTGTTCTAGGGCCTTAAATAGAATTGATTTTAAAAAAAACAAATTCTATTTAAGGCCTCCAAGAAACACTGGAGTAAATTTTTTTTTTGATTTCTCCCCAAATTTTTTTTTGACACTTTAAACTGCCCCATTTTAAGGAAAAGTGAGCAGGGGCATTTCAAAACCAATTTAATTACACACTACCAAATTTCTTGGTGATATAAACACAAAATTTTTAGATCCCGTTGTTTTTTTTAAAAACCAACAGGTGGCATTTTTGGAAGTTATGTTATTTTTTCCCTTGCCCTAAAAAACTTAAATAACTGATAATGACCCTTAAAAATTTTTAAAGGAGCTCAATTGTTTAATTCTAAAGAATTCCTGCAATTAGTGACTTCGATAACTGTGGCACTTGCCTGTTGGCAGTATCCCGGCAGAGGCGGGGCCTGTGTGAGATGGGCCATTGGGGGGACCCAAGTTGCACAGCCAAGGTTCATTAAGTTAATCTTGGGTCTTTCCATTTTTAATTGCTGGTAAAAAAAATGTGTTGGGCCCCTCTGTCTGGATTGGTCCATTTTGGGTTGATTTTAAAAGAGGTTCATGCTTCAAGCCCCCCCCCACCCCCCTTTCACACCTGTTCGGTCCTGTGATTTGGCTTTCAGCTCACTAGAAGTCTGTTCTCAAATCACGGTTTGTCTTGCCAATTGAATTTGCCCGGGATTTTCTGCATGATTACAATAAGGGGACTCAAATAATGAGACGAGTAAGCTTAGTAATAGGAACACATCACCTGTTGGAAGAATGTGTAAACATCGGCGTGGCTTCCAGCAAGGCCACCCATATTTCAAAACAACACATGCCGAAACGACTGAAACACGACCGAGTTCTGTATGGATGCCCCGACTAGACATGGATGACTTCTCAAGAGTTGTACAAGAAACGACTGGTGGCCTCTTGACAGTCCCCGATGCTGATGGAATATCTGGCAGCAGCAAAATCCTTCGGCCACGGCCAAACCGGAGACTACCTTTAACAGAAAGCTACCTCCAGCCAGATGAAAGTCAAGGACCGTCCTCCGAAATGCGTCTGCTGAATGTTGGAAAGAATGCTCAGATGTGGAATGAATGCTACACTGAGCATGCTGAGCAGAAGATGTGCACTTCGCCACACTTTCAAGTATACCGCGAACAACAGGTTGGCCTCTGTTGGAAGGAGTCGTTGAAATGTGTGAACTGCGAGTATCACTCACGCATGTACAAATTGTACAGTGAGATAGAAACTGGACGTTGTGGTCAGCGGGCTGCAACAATCGAATGTTGCACTTCACATCGGTCTGCAGGATTCGACAACAGCAACCACAAAGTTCCGTCACATTCTCACAGCAATGGATACGCCACCTCCCAGTCACACTGGATTGCAGAGAACAGCGAACAAGGTCGCAGCTCTCACTGCACAAGCAACGATGGATGACTTGCGCATGAGAAGACAGAGATCTAAGGAAGACCAGTAACAAGTGTGAGAAGGAGACGTCGACGTCCATCCCCACATAGCAATGACACTGAACACTCATATTCATTAAGATCACGAAAATCAGCCGACCACCCCTATGCAAGCAGACAGTAGCCAGACACACCCACAACGTTACACAGCACAGTATACATAGATAGAAATGAGCACACACAGTAATCTAACAATATGACATTGTATTATTCCATAGCGTCTGCTTGAGCTGCAACTTTGCCTGTCTGAGCAATGCGAACACAATCTACGTACACCATCGATCACCTGCCTGCTGCCTGACATACATGCATGCGACCACCATGAGAACACTAGCTCCACGCCACCACGCTCTATCGACACGATACGATCATCACACGTGTTGCACGGCATGGCCGTAGCACGTGTGACACTGAGCTTCTTCAATATTTTTCATAGAATTCATCCTCCATCACGTCTCGCCAACTAAAAGTGTTTCTGTTGCTAGGGCTCTATAAATAGACATGGTGATTTTGGAGAAAAAATCTGAAATTAACATATTTGACAGGCACTCCTATATGAAACACTGCGCAGTAATTTTTTTTAGATTTCATCCACACATTTTATTTTTAGACACATTTAAACAATGCACCCTATTTCACCGAGCGCCACAACAGTGAGCAGGTGGCAGTTTCAAAATGCCTAATCTCTCACATCTACACACTACACAAACTTTCTTGTGTGCCATATATGAACACATTACCCAATTTTTCAGATAGCCCAGTATGTTTTTTTGTAAAATATCACATACAGGCTGTTGTCATTTTGCAGTTAGAGTTATGTTGATTGTTTTCCCTTGTCCCTATTAAAAGACTGTAAATATACATGATACATGACCTTAAAATGTGCATTATTCAAAGGCCAGACATCTTAATTAGTTCAATTCTAAAGAATTACACAATGCAATTAGTAGACATTCGATACACTGTGGCACTTGCCTGATTGAGCAGTGATCCAGGCAGTAGGCGGGGCCTGCTGTGAGATGGGCCTATTGGGTGATTCCCTGAAGTTGCACAGCCAAGGTGTCATTAGGAGTTAATCTTCGGGTCTTTCCATGTTTCTAATTAGCTGAAGTAAACAAAACATGATAGATTGGTCACCCTGCTGTACTGTGATTGGTCCATTTTGGGTATAGATTTTCAAACAGAGGATTCACTGCTTCAAGCCCCTCCCCACCCCCCTTATCACACCAGTGTTCGGTCACTGTGATTTGGACTTTCAGACTCACTAGAAGTCTGTAATCTCAAATCACGGTTTGTCTCTGCCAATTGTAATTCTGCCGGGATTATTCTGCATGATTACAATGAAGGAGACTGCAAATAATGAGACGAGTAAGCTTAGTAATAGGAACACATCACCTGTTGGAAGAATGTGTAAACATCGGCGTGGCTTCCAGCAAGGCCACCCATATTTCAAAACAACACATGCCGAAACGACTGAAACACGACCGAGTTCTGTATGGATGCCCCGACTAGACATGGATGACTTCTCAAGAGTTGTACAAGAAACGACTGGTGGCCTCTTGACAGTCCCCGATGCTGATGGAATATCTGGCAGCAGCAAAATCCTTCGGCCACGGCCAAACCGGAGACTACCTTTAACAGAAAGCTACCTCCAGCCAGATGAAAGTCAAGGACCGTCCTCCGAAATGCGTCTGCTGAATGTTGGAAAGAATGCTCAGATGTGGAATGAATGCTACACTGAGCATGCTGAGCAGAAGATGTGCACTTCGCCACACTTTCAAGTATACCGCGAACAACAGGTTGGCCTCTGTTGGAAGGAGTCGTTGAAATGTGTGAACTGCGAGTATCACTCACGCATGTACAAATTGTACAGTGAGATAGAAACTGGACGTTGTGGTCAGCGGGCTGCAACAATGAATGTTGCACTTCACATCGGTCTGCAGGATTCGACAACAGCAACCACAAAGTTCCGTCACATTCTCACAGCAATGGATACGCCACCTCCCAGTCACACTGGATTGCAGAGAACAGCGAACAAGGTCGCAGCTCTCACTGCACAAGCAACGATGGATGACTTGCGCATGAGAAGACAGAGATCTAAGGAAGACCAGTAACAAGTGTGAGAAGGAGACGTCGACGTCCATCCCCACATAGCAATGACACTGAACACTCATATTCATTAAGATCACGAAAATCAGCCGACCACCCCTATGCAAGCAGACAGTAGCCAGACACACCCACAACGTTACACAGCACAGTGTACATAGATAGAAATGAGCACACACAGTAATCTAACAATATGACATTGTATTATTCCATAGCGTCTGCTTGAGCTGCAACTTTGCCTGTCTGAGCAATGCGAACACAATCTACGTACACCATCGATCACCTGCCTGCTGCCTGACATACATGCATGCGACCACCATGAGAACACTAGCTCCACGCCACCACGCTCTATCGACACGATACGATCATCACACGTGTTGCACGGCATGGCCGTAGCACGTGTGACACTGAGCTTCTTCAATATTTTTCATAGAATTCATCCTCCATCACGTCTCGCCAACTAAAAGTGTTTCTGTTGCTAGGGCTCTATTAGGGCTCATGACACAGTTAACTTTCCCATTGGCCACCATGTTAGCGTTTTGTAGGATTATAAGGAAACTAGACGCAGGAAAATTCTAAAAATTATTGCCTGTTGTTATCATCATCTCAATGACATGCTGGTCAAGTGTAGTCAAATTCCAATATTTCGTTCTCTCGTAAAGTGCCGCTATGTATGACACCCGTCACTATTTACAAATGAATGCAGGCAGTAATACAACAGAGGTGTCAACAAGCCAAATTACTGCCAGGTACCCATCCGCTTAATAAAATCAGCTAAAAATTCACCATTTCACTGTCAACAGCTTCCACAATCACACCTGGAAATCAGACTGCTCAAATGCACTTATGTCACAGCAGGTGAATGTTGAAAAAAATCAAAATAAAAAAATATATGGGACTATGTGTCATCGGTAACCAAACAGGAAGTCTAACTGTGTCATGAGCCCAAATAGACATGGTGATTTTGGAGAAAAAATCTGAAATTAACATATTTGACAGGCACTCCTATATGAAACACTGCGCAGTAATTTTTTTTAGATTTCATCCACACATTTTATTTTTAGACACATTTAAACAATGCACCTATTTCACCACGCCACAACAGTGAGCAGGTGAGTTTCAAAATGCCTAACTCTACATCTACACACTACACAAACTTTCTTGTGTGCCATATATGAACACATTACCCAATTTTTCAGATAGCCCAGTATGTTTTTTTGTAAAATATCACATACAGGCTGTTGTCATTTTGCAGTTAGAGTTATGTTGATTGTTTTCCCTTGTCCCTATTAAAAGACTGTAAATATACATGATACATGACCTTAAAATGTGCATTATTCAAAGGCCAGACATCTTAATTAGTTCAATTCTAAAGAATTACACAATGCAATTAGTAGACATTCGATACACTGTGGCACTTGCCTGATTGAGCAGTGATCCAGGCAGTAGGCGGGGCCTGCTGTGAGATGGGCCTATTGGGTGATTCCCTGAAGTTGCACAGCCAAGGTGTCATTAGGAGTTAATCTTCGGGTCTTTCCATGTTTCTAATTAGCTGAAGTAAACAAAACATGATAGATTGGTCACCCTGCTGTACTGTGATTGGTCCATTTTGGGTATAGATTTTCAAACAGAGGATTCACTGCTTCAAGCCCCTCCCCACCCCCCTTATCACACCAGTGTTCGGTCACTGTGATTTGGACTTTCAGACTCACTAGAAGTCTGTAATCTCAAATCACGGTTTGTCTCTGCCAATTGTAATTCTGCCGGGATTATTCTGCATGATTACAATGAAGGAGACTGCAAATAATGAGACGAGTAAGCTTAGTAATAGGAACACATCACCTGTTGGAAGAATGTGTAAACATCGGCGTGGCTTCCAGCAAGGCCACCCATATTTCAAAACAACACATGCCGAAACGACTGAAACACGACCGAGTTCTGTATGGATGCCCCGACTAGACATGGATGACTTCTCAAGAGTTGTACAAGAAACGACTGGTGGCCTCTTGACAGTCCCCGATGCTGATGGAATATCTGGCAGCAGCAAAATCCTTCGGCCACGGCCAAACCGGAGACTACCTTTAACAGAAAGCTACCTCCAGCCAGATGAAAGTCAAGGACCGTCCTCCGAAATGCGTCTGCTGAATGTTGGAAAGAATGCTCAGATGTGGAATGAATGCTACACTGAGCATGCTGAGCAGAAGATGTGCACTTCGCCACACTTTCAAGTATACCGCGAACAACAGGTTGGCCTCTGTTGGAAGGAGTCGTTGAAATGTGTGAACTGCGAGTATCACTCACGCATGTACAAATTGTACAGTGAGATAGAAACTGGACGTTGTGGTCAGCGGGCTGCAACAATGAATGTTGCACTTCACATCGGTCTGCAGGATTCGACAACAGCAACCACAAAGTTCCGTCACATTCTCACAGCAATGGACACGCCACCTCCCAGTCACACTGGATTGCAGAGAACAGCGAACAAGGTCGCAGCTCTCACTGCACAAGCAACGATGGATGACTTGCGCATGAGAAGACAGAGATCTAAGGAAGACCAGTAACAAGTGTGAGAAGGAGACGTCGACGTCCATCCCCACATAGCAATGACACTGAACACTCATATTCATTAAGATCACGAAAATCAGCCGACCACCCCTATGCAAGCAGAGAGTAGGCAGACACACCCACAACGTTACACAGCACAGTATACATAGATAGAAATGAGCACACACAGTAATCTAACAATATGACATTGTATTATTCCATAGCGTCTGCTTGAGCTGCAACTTTGCCTGTCTGAGCAATGCGAACACAATCTACGTACACCATCGATCACCTGCCTGCTGCCTGACATACATGCATGCGACCACCATGAGAACACTAGCTCCACGCCACCACGCTCTATCGACACGATACGATCATCACACGTGTTGCACGGCATGGCCGTAGCACGTGTGACACTGAGCTTCTTCAATATTTTTCATAGAATTCATCCTCCATCACGTCACGCCAACTAAAAGTGTTTCTGTTGCTAGGGCTCTATAAATAGACATGGTGATTTTGGAGAAAAAATCTGAAATTAACATATTTGACAGGCACTCCTATATGAAACACTGCGCAGTAATTTTTTTTAGATTTCATCCACACATTTTATTTTTAGACACATTTAAACAATGCACCCTATTTCACCGAGCGCCACAACAGTGAGCAGGCGGCAGTTTCAAAATGCCTAATCTCTCACATCTACACACTACACAAACTTTCTTGTGTGCCATATATGAACACATTACCCAATTTTTCAGATAGCCCAGTATGTTTTTTTGTAAAATATCACATACAGGCTGTTGTCATTTTGCAGTTAGAGTTATGTTGATTGTTTTCCCTTGTCCCTATTAAAAGACTGTAAATATACATGATACATGACCTTAAAATGTGCATTATTCAAAGGCCAGACATCTTAATTAGTTCAATTCTAAAGAATTACACAATGCAATTAGTAGACATTCGATACACTGTGGCACTTGCCTGATTGAGCAGTGATCCAGTCAGTAGGCGGGGCCTGCTGTGAGATGGGCCTATTGGGTGATTCCCTGAAGTTGCACAGCCAAGGTGTCATTAGGAGTTAATCTTCGGGTCTTTCCATGTTTCTAATTAGCTGAAGTAAACAAAACATGATAGATTGGTCACCCTGCTGTACTGTGATTGGTCCATTTTGGGTATAGATTTTCAAACAGAGGATTCACTGCTTCAAGCCCCTCCCCACCCCCCTTATCACACCAGTGTTCGGTCACTGTGATTTGGACTTTCAGACTCACTAGAAGTCTGTAATCTCAAATCACGGTTTGTCTCTGCCAATTGTAATTCTGCCGGGATTATTCTGCATGATTACAATGAAGGAGACTGCAAATAATGAGACGAGTAAGCTTAGTAATAGGAACACATCACCTGTTGGAAGAATGTGTAAACATCGGCGTGGCTTCCAGCAAGGCCACCCATATTTCAAAACAACACATGCCGAAACGACTGAAACACGACCGAGTTCTGTATGGATGCCACGACTAGACATGGATGACTTCTCAAGAGTTGTACAAGAAACGACTGGTGGCCTCTTGACAGTCCCCGATGCTGATGGAATATCTGGCAGCAGCAAAATCCTTCGGCCACGGCCAAACCGGAGACTACCTTTAACAGAAAGCTACCTCCAGCCAGATGAAAGTCAAGGACCGTCCTCCGAAATGCGTCTGCTGAATGTTGGAAAGAATGCTCAGATGTGGAATGAATGCTACACTGAGCATGCTGAGCAGAAGATGTGCACTTCGCCACACTTTCAAGTATACCGCGAACAACAGGTTGGCCTCTGTTGGAAGGAGTCGTTGAAATGTGTGAACTGCGAGTATCACTCACGCATGTACAAATTGTACAGTGAGATAGAAACTGGACGTTGTGGTCAGCGGGCTGCAACAATGAATGTTGCACTTCACATCGGTCTGCAGGATTCGACAACAGCAACCACAAAGTTCCGTCACATTCTCACAGCAATGGACACGCCACCTCCCAGTCACACTGGATTGCAGAGAACAGCGAACAAGGTCGCAGCTCTCACTGCACAAGCAACGATGGATGACTTGCGCATGAGAAGACAGAGATCTAAGGAAGACCAGTAACAAGTGTGAGAAGGAGACGTCGACGTCCATCCCCACATAGCAATGACACTGAACACTCATATTCATTAAGATCACGAAAATCAGCCGACCACCCACCCCTATGCAAGCAGACAGTAGGCAGACACACCCACAACGTTACACAGCACAGTATACATAGATAGAAATGAGCACACACAGTAATCTAACAATATGACATTGTATTATTCCATAGCGTCTGCTTGAGCTGCAACTTTGCCTGTCTGAGCAATGCGAACACAATCTACGTACACCATCGATCACCTGCCTGCTGCCTGACATACATGCATGCGACCACCATGAGAACACTACCAAACAGGAAGTCTAACTGTGTCATGAGCCCGACAGCGGTAGCGTTGGTGGGCTGAAAGACGCGAGATCGCGGACTGTACTGTGAACACGCGCGTGCGTTGTATCAGAGGACGCCGGAGAAACTATTCGATTACTACCGTCGCCGCTGTAGTGTTGACTCTATGTGTTTTTCTTTGGCATTACGCGTCGAACATTCAAGTAAGTGAGGAAAATCACACAGACTACTTCACGTAAAACACAATGTGTAAGTGTGTCAAGAGAGGCACGCATTCACATATGGGACGGTAGGCATTTGAAAGGCTGACCTAATAGTTATTCAAGCAACGCAAGAAAACCAACATTTTAAGATTTGATTAATGCTAATTTTTATTGTAGAACAATTACATGAACATGTCATTAAATATATCACGTTCACTGCCTTCAATGTGTTTGTCTGAATGAATTATAATATACACCAAATGGATTCCTACGCCATTGCGTAAAAGAACTGCATTGTGCTTTTTTTTTCTGCAAGCACTAAATGTTGGACTGGTTGAATGGAAATGTTATGTCTGCGTAGCATGGTATCACAGCTGCGAAATAACGATATTTGTCAGACAGTGACCAGGTGCGTGTGCACACATGTGAAATTCGACCTAGTGGTGTTAACATTGGCAATCGGCGGCTGATTGAAGCAAAAATGAAGAGGTGTCAGGTTAGAGACTGGATTGTATGAGAAAGATATATGTAATTTTCACGAATTGTAAACATGGCATGTGTGAATGGAGGCTAATTAATGTCTGGAATTTGCAATAACATGGATTAGAAAACGTGCAATATACGTTCTATTGTTAGCTCTACTAAAATAACTTTAAATAGTTTATTCTGTAAAGGACCGGTCACCTATAATGTAATTCAAACTTCTATAAAAATGCACCCAATTTAAATAGGATTACATTATCATTAAAACAAATATGGTAAAGAGGTATGGTACTGTAATTTAACTCCATCCAACCCCGAAATATCTACAAATATGTTATAGATATGTTTCTTTGAGTAATGTGACACAGCAGTTTGTTTTTATCCAAGAATATTAATGTGAAGATTTATTGTGTATTATTACCGATATTATGTAGCTATACATGTTTTATTAATTTCTATACATTGAACCAACAAACAAAATCATTGTTTACAATGTAATTATTATGCTAGTACACGGACTTATATGCATATAAGTCCGTGGTTAGTAATATAGCTTTTTGAGGATGACGGCGACCTGTTTACTTGTTTTAATTATTAATACTTCACATTGAAAACATTAACAAATTGGTTACAGCCTCAATTGGCTCCACTGACACCCTGGAATTGCATTTTATTTTGTTGATTCCTAAGATTGTTTAAGATAAGCTATATGTCATTATGCAATTCCAAATAAAGATTGATTGATTGATTATACGAGGTGGGCATTAAGTAAGTGTGGCTTATATGGTGTGTTCATCAGGTGGGTGTGGCTTATATCAGGTGGGCATCAAGTGTTTATCACTTGGGACCTAGTGTATGATGTAGCAGGGAGGTCTTACATGGCATGGATGTGGTGTGCGGAGAATGTCTTACCTGGTGTGGTCGTGTCATGCAATGGGGTGTGTCTTGCCTGGTATGGGCGTTTCTTATCTGGTGTGGGTGTGACAGGCAATGGGTGTGTATGTTACCTGGTGTTGGCGTGACGGTGAGATGTAGAGACTGGAGTGTATTGTATAAAGGACAATTGCATTTCATCATATTATTTGATGTCGACTTTACATAATATCATTTGTAGATTAGTATGCTTAGGAGGCTTAACAATGTGGGTTCTTGTATTTAAAAATTAAATGTATGTTTCTCCAGGCAAGGGTGGACAAGGCAAAGCTTCAACAGGATGAACAGCGCCAAGGCAGGCTGACCTTGAGCAGCTGGACAACAATAGCTTGTTCTCGGTTAACCACGAGTACTAGTAGTACTAACAAGTACTTGGCCCCTCCCCACCAACCCTGTTCAAAACCAGACACTGTATTAGTAAATACTTTATTAAATTAAATGTCATGAACAGATACATAATTTTGTCTTCTTTGTCTGGATGTATGTTTCACCTATTAAAACAGGAAACTGTTATTGGTAATTTTGTTGTGAAATCGTGAAAAATAAGTGTTGATGCTTTTTTGGCTTTAATAATAAAGGAATGAAAATGCTATGTTGTGAATGTTCTTATTTTAACAACTTGTTGTTTCCTTGTCTGTTGGACTTCCTTATGAGAACATATGTAGTTGTTAACTTGTTTCTTCATTAGATCTTCTAACTGTTGTAAGTCACCAGTACTGTTTCACCAGCCTGGACATTGGGGATCCAAGAGAGAAGTTGACATGCATTCACCAAATTATGTAGTTTTATAAAGATAATTAACTTGTCATGTGGATTTATCAATTTATTTTATCCCCTCTGATGTTCAATGTGAATATAATACATACTGGCAGAACCCTGAGCTAGTTTGCTACAGAACACACAAAGAGTAATTGTCGATAAAGGTCATTTAATAATTGTACTAACAAAATATAAAACCATGATAACGTAACAGGTGCCTATACAATGATGCTCATAGCTTAGGTAAACAATTATCAAATGACAATGTAAAAGTAGCAAAGGTGGGGGCAATGATATACCCCCCAGGCCTCTAGTCAGAGGCCCCACCCCCACCTCAGGGCTATATCAATTTATTTTATAAATTTGCTTTGTAATTAAGGGTAAATACTAATGTCTCGGTTTCAGTTGTTGGTTCAATTCCAACTGGTATGCCTTTGTGCACAAATACCCCTGGTATGGGCTTATTGACCGAAACATTGCATTTACCCTTGTAATTATGCTAATATTCATGTGAAAGTTGTATCAGATCAATAACAACTGTAGCCAAATTCCGCCATTGGGTCATTCCATGTCAAATCAATCACTTTTTGGCCATTTTTGCATCACCCGACTCCAAATTTAATGAAATTTAGTACAGTTGTTGGTTCACATGAGTATATCAAAATAAAAAATTAAATAAATCTAGGTCAAGTATCATTGAAGATATAGGTCACTGAACTTTGACCCGATTTGCATACTGACCGCTAGAGTAATGCCTGTAACTCTGCTATTAATAAAGCTAGAGAAACAAACAATATATCACCGGAAAGCCAATAAACATGTGCATATAACTCATAAAATTTAAACAATAGGGTAAATAAGAATGTTGTAATTTTAGAAATTTGACCTTTGGCCTCAGATACCCATAAATGTATCCTCTGATTTTGCTAATATTTTGTAGACAGTATCCTCTACTATTGCAGAAGAGTCCCTGAAAATATTAGAGTGGGGCAGTGGGCAAATAATAAGTTTCAGAGATACATTAAATTAAGTACACCTGTGGATGAAAAATTGCACCAAGATAGCACTGCATAACCTGTGCAATACAAACTTACAGCACAATCTCTGATGTATAAATCCATATATGTATATATGCTCACTAATTATATAATTGCTATGCAATATACCAGGGGTTATTGTTATGCAATTATCCATCAGAGGGACAAGATCATGCACATGTAAATTTTGTCTGTAATGTTATGTGATTTATGGCATACAGAGCAATGTTAAAGCATACAAATGACCAACTTGTATTGCATAATACATATGATAAGCATTGCAGATTGAATTGTATTGACAGTTGATCAGCTTCATGTGTGATGATTTCAGTTTCATTAGACTGAGAGATAATATGTCAATTGATCTGAAAAAGGTGAAGTAATGAAATTTATAATTAGTGAGCACATATACATATATCATTTACACATCAGAGACTATGCTGTATGTTCATATTGGGTTATACAGTGCTATCCTGGTGCAGTTTTTCATCCACGGGTGTATTAATTTAATGTATCTCTGAACATTATTATTTGCCCACTCTAATATTTTCAGGGACTCTTCTGCAATGGTATAGGATATTGTGTAACAAATATTAGCAAAACCCAGGGTTTAAATTTTTGGGGTTTAATCAGAAAAAAGGGGTTAAATAATCTTTTTCAAAAAAACTTATTATGTTCATGTTATGTTGCTGAGAACCAAACTTCTTCAACATATAAAGATAATTTGCTATACATAGTCCTATTCTTTTTCAATGCAGAATCACACAGATTGGTGCAAATTACCAGGTGGCATTGGCCAGCACAGGTGGTACTCATCTGAAAACCAAGATCGCGTATGAACAGCTAAAACCCTACAAGCTCCACCAAACAGCAACACTGTGCACGCACCTACAGCAGCTCCGACAACCGCTCCAGCAACCGTCAACACCATGAGGCCACCTGCGCCAGCTCCGACAACCGCTCCAGCCGGCCGGGCCTCGGTCGGTCGGTCGCATTGCATGACTAGTGTATTTGATTTGTATGCACTTTACAATAAACCAATTTGTTATCCAATGGTGACTGCCAACATTTGTTATAAATTACATACATATGTTACACAACGTTTGTCTTCCACATAAATGACATTATTAGAACAACTGATATATTTAATGTATCACTAGTTTACACATTTGATAAAGTTTACTGAAGAACATCATGTTTAAGACTGTAATAAAATAGGATGGTTTAATTGTAACAAAGTATAGGTAAATATCAAATAAATAATAATTAAATACAGTCGTTTAATTACATGAAAATTAGTATGTATCAATCTACTTCTAAAACAAGTTTACCAATTTTCCTAAACTTGAAACAGCAAAGCTGGCCACTATTCATTAATGCATCTCATATCAATCGATAATCTACACTACATATCTCTGTAAATTACATTCAGGGAAGTTTACAAACAATACAAAGTAAGTTACATAAATTTGTTAGATTTTACAATACAGATTATGTATATCATAAGCATGTGTTATAGATTAAAGGCACGGTTATCAGAATACATTAAAAACCCAGTATTGGACATATTAAACTCCTACACAACTGCTGTATGTCTTGTGCCCCCCCAAAAAAAATATATATATATATATATATATATATATATATATATATATATATATATATATATATTATTATTGTATATATATATATATGTGTGTATGTATATATACAAAAAAAATATATATATATATATATATATATATATAAAAATTTTTTTTTAAATTTAAATTTTTATTTTCGTTTTTTTAATTGATTTAATACATAATATAAGGTATGGGAAATTTTTGCAAAATAAACTCATCGTTATATGAACATTTACATAAACGCAGTTGTAATATTTCACATTTGTGTGATTTCACGGCGGCCAAAAAAAGCTTTATATATATATATATTTTTAAAGTATATATATGTATGTATGTATATATATATATATATATATATATATATATATATATATATATATATATATATATATATATATAATAATAAAATTTCCATTAGTTGCCCTGTCTCCCACCATCTCTGCAACTTTCCCCTCCAAGCGTTAAATTTGCCCCTGCTGTAACCCTCATTATAACCAAAGCAAATTACCTAGTCGATTTTGCACTGGGTAATTGAAATTTCATAAACTTAATTTATTCATTTTAATAAACAACAACGTAACATGTTGTATGTTACCCGTTAAATGCCAAAACCTTGTAATCAATGTTAAATTAGGGAAAGTTTAATTATTGTTTCATCAAAGTAAGTATAGACATTATATATATAAATACATTTTTATATGTATATATATGTGGTTTTTATATATATATATATATATATATATATATATATATATGTAGGTTTTTATATATATATATATATATATATATATATATATATATATATATATATATATATATATAGTGCATTTGATTTGTATGCACTTTACAATAAACCAATTTGTTATCCAATGGTGACTGCCAACAGTTGTTATAAATTACATACATATGTTACACAACGTTTGTCTTCCACATAAATGACATTATTAGAACAACTGATATATTTAATGTATCACTAGTTTACACATTTGATAAGGTTTACTGAAGAACATCATGTAATTATCAAATAAATAATAATTAAATACAGTCGTTTAATTACATGAAAATTAGTATGTATCAATCTACTTCTAAAACAAGTTTACCAATTTTCCTAAACTTGAAACAGCAAAGCTGGCCACTATTCATTAATGCATCTCATATCAATCGATAATCTACACTACATATCTCTGTAAATTACATTCAGGGAAGTTTACAAACAATACAAAGTAAGTTACATAAATTTGTTAGATTTTACAATACAGATTATGTATATCATAAGCATGTGTTATAGATTAAAGGCACGGTTATCAGAATACATTAAAAACCCAGTATTGGACATATTAAACTCCTACACAACTGCTGTATGTCTTGTGCCCCCATATATATATATATATATATATATATATATATATATATATATATATATATATATATATATATATATATATATATATATATATATATATATATATATATATATATATATATATATATATATATATATATATATATATATATATATATATATAACAGGTCTGACTGCGCACGGCGGCGGCGAGTCGGTCTGGCAGCAGACACGCAATTTGTCGTGAAACAAAGTGGCGACTGCCGAGGCAAATGGCTCCAGATTCCCTTCGACGTCGCCGTGGTTCGGTGCACGTCGAAGAGGGAGCTATTTGTTGCGGCGGTCGTCGAATTAGTAAATTGCCATACGTTGGCAAATAAATTCCCATACGTTGTCGAATAGTCACGGGTCACGCTGGTGCCTAATCCAATACCGTACATTCACTACCAAGAGACGTGGTCGTCTAATCTGTACTCCAATACCGTATATTCACTACCAAGAGACGTGGTTGTCTGGTCCGTACTCCAATACCGTATATACACGAATAAGATGTGTATAGTTATGTCTCAGGGGATTGTTTCACAGAGATGTCACTAACAAATTAAGGAATTTTTCCATTAAGCACTAATCAATAATCTACACAGTAGGCAAGTTTTACAAAGTATACTTATTTCTTGTCAAAAAGTGCTTAAACCTACGTCTCTTCGGACATCAATCAGAAGCTTGTATTTTTTGCTCGCCGCCCAGCGAAGAATTAAAACGAAATATTATACAAGTCGGCGCAGGGAGAATCAGAGATAACTTGGCACAGCTATATATACCATAACAAGTACGACTGGACATTAGTTTTAATGATACAGTTCTCACAAACTCGAGAAAACAACCGGAACGGTTTAGCAAGAGGCTGGATCTACGTAGCTTTCACGCTATGTGATTGATCAGAGGTGATATAATGAAGTTGGTTTAGACTTCGGATCATGTCCTCGCTATCCTTCTAGAGGGTGCTTTTTGGGGTGTAGGGATGTCTCCAAGTTTTATGAGTTTTTTGTTTATCGAATGTGCTATAATTGTATTCAGAAGTAAATTGCGTGGATACAATGCAAAGCAGCCAACTATACCTGTGAGAGGGGGCACCGTAACACCGCCACCTTGTGAGTGAGCTTCTGTTGCACCAGGGCAACTTCGATACATTAATTGTAGTATTTCAAAATAAGAATATCAAGATATGATGCTAAAATGCGGCACATGAAAGGCAGTTATTACAACAACAGGCAGATATCGCACCGCGGAATGTATCTTAACATTGACATGCGTAAGCACCATTCGCGCGAATGTCACACACATTCTCGCACGCACACACACACCCACTCAATATAGTTACATTTCTTTGCTATTACACGAAGCAGAACGCACTACCACTGGATACAGTATGCTAAGGAACCAGCATGCAAGGGCAACCGTCAGCCAGGCGCTTTGCTATACTATAACTCGCATCACATAAATCACATAATACACATTAGATTGATCTTCCTCGTGGAACAAGTGTAAGATCATTCGATGTTTTGAAACCAATATTTGTGGCAATAACACGCTTATCAGCGCGCATAATTATATCTAAGTAGTGACGCGCTTCATTTTGAGGCAATGCCATGGAACCAATAGTATACGACACAGTGATGAATGCCAACAGGACAGGTCATTGGCCGTGTCATGAGCGCTATGCCGAGAAACGGGTAATGTTAAAAGCTGCACATACCAATCATTGTGAACTGATATACGAAAAAGAAACGTTTTTTTGTCACACTACACAGAAAAGTAACGAGAGTGTATGTTAGACTTGTGTGGGATGCAGCTCCTCTCTCGCGTCGTGTTCTGAGAGCTGACATTTGGCAAGTTCAATATGGAAATGAAACCACAAAGGAACTAATAAGCAATGGTCGTATTAAAATCATTGGCATTGAGCTACATCAATTAAATTGTACGCACTACAAAGATGATTACATTACAGAGTAAATCATGATGTGAACGAACGTCTTTTATCGCCTCGCCTTACATATTTCGATGTGTTTTTATTTGACATGTCAATTTCGCAGAGTAGAGTGCCAACACTTTGATGAACGGAACTTCTATCGTCGAGAATAGTGTTATGAAAGTCAGCGGTACTCATTTTAAGTTTAAATATTGGCCAAACTTCTATTTTCATAGGCGTAGATGGAAAGCTTGAGAAATTGAAAACTAATCGAAGAGTGGTATGCGCCATGTACATTGCGTTGTGCACGAGGACAAGAATATGAATGCTGTGCAATTTCCTACTAGAATTCGGCACTATGTAGAATGCGAGCCCACCTCAATTGTTCCTACTTTTCAAACTTCAATACACGAGGCGCGGGCAGTGTAGTGGTTAGCGCATCCGACTGGCACGCCGGCGGCCGGGTTTAATACCCAGACGCAGCAAGCGTGTTATATTTGGTATATAAATCAATAGACAGAGAATGACATTGTTGAACTGTGCGGCTGGCGGTGTAATGCTAAGCGCCACGCACATTGGCGTGCCTCCTACATAAAACTTATCCGAATGTCACACAGGCCGCTATACCATTATACGACGGTAGACCTCTGTGTGTACCGAAGGTATAAATACGCTAGCGCAAGTTTAGACCTCGGAGGAAGAAGGATAAGACGAAATAAAGCGGTACCCACATTTCTTTTAGATCATCGACGTCGCCATCTTTAAATCTGACGTCGCTTAGAAACGAAGATGGCGCGTCTGCCGTATTGTCGTGACGTCACAGTAGGTGTGTCGTCTTCCGGGTTGGCGCCATTACAACGGCGCGCAGCCGAACGCTGGCAAGATATACCATGCAGTTTCTTTAGTGTAATCTCCACAGCGTCGCTATGGGATTGATGACTTTGATGCCAATGGGTTAAAGGAATGCGGGCATGTGTAAGAACTGAGCATACTGATTTCAACGTCGTTAGTCACCGTACATATTATAACTCTCTTTTTATTGTGCTTTTTTCACGTGTCTTCGCCTGGCGATGATGCAGACCTGTCCACGGTTGACGACTTCTGGCAAAATCACTGACCGTCCGGGCCCAAAGTTGTGAAGATGGCGACGCCGGACAACCACTTGACATATAAGGGGGAAAAACGGTTTTAAGAGGCCGTAATAATTTAGGCCAGTTAAGTATAAGATTACCCACATTTGCAATGGGCCATTGCCCTTAGGCTTCGCCGTTTTCGTTGAGTATGCCCATGCCGTCGGCATGAGCCAGTCGTCAAATGTATCGACAAAGCGACTTAATTATCCGTACCGACTTCCATATCCGTACCAGGCCCTCCTGTAAGCGGAGAATTTTGCGGTGTGCCAGTGGCTCGAAGTTAACTGAGATAGAATCTGTAATTTTAGATCTTAAAGAAACATTTGCAGGCCGTCCTTGACCTTACCGAGTGGGCGGAGCATAATTTGTAGCTAGTGCGCATGACAAACTACGCGAACTCAAAAATGCGTTTGCTCTGCTGTTTTGATGAAATAACACAAAAGTTATTTGTATATTACAAGATAAGTTCATCTACGTGATAATATGTTGTATTATAGAACATCCCTGCTAAAGACACATACAACATACATAAGGTTTTGTGTTTTATTTAAACAAATAAGCCGTGTCGACTAACCGATACGATTATCAAAACAAACATATACATTCCATTTGCAAACTCTTTATAATAATTAAATCTGAGTACTTTCAGAAATAAAATGTATTAATACAAGCTTAGGAATGCGTGCTCTTGCTCATTAATAACTTGTAACTGTTTTGTAGTGAAAGCTGTAGTAACGCAGGACCAAAAGTATTAGGGCGACACCATATATCAGGATTAGGGCGACACTTGTTGCCCAATCGACGTCAGAGTGTCGCCTAACCGATGGATTTTTGTAAATATATATATATATATATATATATATATATATATATATATATATATATATATATATATATTCGCATACACGGAGCTTAGGCTCTGCCTAGTCTATCCGTACATAAATACGGAATAACTAAGGCAAGGTTATGAATAATCAGTTCCGTCCGCCAAACGTCGATATTTTCGATTCAGAAATAAAAATAACTCAATATACTTATCTACAAATTACTTATTTTAAATGTCATTGATAAAATTTTTTATATATATATATATATATATATATATATATATATATATATATATATATATATATATATATATATAATCAAACTTGTATCATTAGTCATGCATCCACGTAGACTCAAGCACAAACTGCATGTATCCGCGTGTGTATATGTATGTGTACGCGCGCGCGTGTGTGTGTGTGCGTGTGCATGTATGTGTAAGTTTATTATCTCCCCTTCAGATTGTGGTACGGTGTGTATCTGTTCCCTACTACGCTAAAACGACGGAAGAATATACGAATTTTGTAGAAAACTGCGAACGTCATAAAGCTACAATGACTCAGCGTCCGCTTTACTTCTACGAAGAATTTACAAACTATGTGAAATAATAACGAGATCTGACATCTGTCACACACAAACACACACAAACACACACACACACACACACACACACACACACACACACACACACACACACACACACACACACACACACACATTGTGATATACAAAAATTCAAATATTATAATACTCGCGCTGGCACACACACGCCACGCCACGCCACGCCACGCCACGCCACGCCACGCCACGCCACGCCACGCCACGCCACGCCACGCCACGCCACGCCACGCCACGCCACGCCACGCCACGCCACGCCACGCCACGCCACGCCACGCCACGCCACGCCACGCCACGCTCAGTCAATAATCATGGAGTCACAAAATCATGGTGTCTCTTATTGATGCTTTAATTGGCAAACTGTACTTAACGCGGCCATTTGGAAATCATTATTATGATATATGTGAATGAAAGTCCTCTTTGTTTTATCGCGGTCTATTTTCTCGAGTGCCGCCTTCACCATTTGATCCGTTAGCGCCGCTGTGTTCGTCTTCGCCATCTTCATCGTCATATACTTGCATTGACTCGATTTCCGCTTTTGTGAGAGCTCGGTCATACACTCGCAACTGAAGCAAACAGTAAATGAGTTTTTCAAAACATAAATATCCATTACCGAGGACAATATTTCAGTGACACGCCAGAGATAATGTCTCGTTGATTCGTCGTGGTGTTGACAGATGTTTGATGTATTCAAGAGAACTGCCCGCACACCGCGGAGACTCGCTCAAGACTCGGAAACGTCTCGAGATGTTTTGATCTCGTCTTGACCTCGTCTCGACCGCGTTTTGTCCCAAAACCTGGTGTACGGGTACTTTGGGACAAGACGCAGTTCAGATGTACCACACTCTTCACGATGTGGCGGACAAGCATTAATTAAGTAATGTTTTGAGGGAAAGGGAATTTCGATTGGTGTAGAGGGAGCCAGTAAATAAATAAAATGCACACGTCTAACTTTATCGAACGAACGAACGAACGAACGAACGAACGAACGAACGAACGAACGAACGAACGAACGAACGAACGAACGAACGAACGAACGAACGAACGAACGAACGAACGAACGAACGAACGAACGAACGAACGAACGAACGAACGAACGAACGAACGAACGAACGAACGAACGAACGAACGAACGAACGAACGAACGAACGAACGAACGAACGAACGAACGAACGAACGAACGAACGAACGAACGAACGAACGAACGAACGAACGAACGAACGAACGAACGAACGAACGAACGAACGAACGAACGAACGAACGAACGAACGAACGAACGAACGAACGAACGAACGAACGAACGAACGAACGAACGAACGAACGAACGAACGAACGAACGAACGAACGAACGAACGAACGAACGAACGAACGAACGAACGAACGAACGAACGAACGAACGAACGAACGAACGAACGAACGAACGAACGAACGAACGAACGAACGAACGAACGAACGAACGAACGAACGAACGAACGAACGAACGAACGAACGAACGAACGAACGAACGAACGAACGAACGAACGAACGAACGAACGAACGAACGAACGAACGAACGAACGAACGAACGAACGAACGAACGAACGAACGAACGAACGAACGAACGAACGAACGAACGAACGAACGAACGAACGAACGAACGAACGAACGAACGAACGAACGAACGAACGAACGAACGAACGAACGAACGAACGAACGAACGAACGAACGAACGAACGAACGAACGAACGAACGAACGAACGAACGAACGAACGAACGAACGAACGAACGAACGAACGAACGAACGAACGAACGAACGAACGAACGAACGAACGAACGAACGAACGAACGAACGAACGAACGAACGAACGAACGAACGACGAACGAACGAACGAACGAACGAACGAACGAACGAACGAACGAACGAACGAACGAACGAACGAACGAACGAACGAACGAACGAACGAACGAACGAACGAACGAACGAACGAACGAACGAACGAACGAACGAACGAACGAACGAACGAACGAACGAACGAACGAACGAACGAACGAACGAACGAACGAACGAACGAACGAACGAACGAAACGAAAGAACGAAAGAACGAAGCAGCAACATTGAAAATTCACGGAATCCAGAAACGAAGGAACTCTACTCAGCTCCTAGTCGTTAAATACGTACGACAGGCCCCTAATGTGAAGTACTTAGCGGAAGCTATTGTGGCCCCATTTGACAATTATGTGAACAACATCCCCGCCCCTCCCCCACCCCTCCCCCAACCCCTCCCAAGATGTGTGATCTCGTCCACTGACGACGATCTGACAACAAAGTGTTGTATTGTAATTCCTCAAGCAGTTGTCCTGTAGTTCGGCGCCAGACAATCGTGACCAGTCGTTGGCGTTTGTGTATTAGGGGCCTACTCGTGTATATATTTAAACTGTGCATATCGATTGTATATATCTACCTACATATAACTAACACTGTTTGAACTAAAATATTGCTTATAAAATTGTATTTTACTTACGTCGTCGATACAGCCAGTGAAGTAGCAGTTTTCACACAGTCGGCCAATGGTCATGGGTGCGTCAGTGTTTGACATGTAGCCTGGCGTGGGACACAACAAAGCAGAAGTTGTCGTAAATTAGATCAGGCTTTGGATATGTTCGTATATTTGATTTTTGATAGTGTATTTCGACGTGTCATCTTAATGTGGTAGTGTTCGTGCTTACGTGCGTGCGTTTGTATCAGCGCGTGTGAGCGAACGTGCGTGTGTGTGCCTATGCGCGCAAGAGTTGACATGAGCACTTACATTGTTTCATTCATATAAAGTACACCACTTAAGCCTGCGAATGGTCAACTACGTAAAGTACCACCTTGCGATTTCTTTTATTCGCCACTTCGTCCTAGAAACGTATTTTGATAAAATCACAAGTGTGCGAGATCATGTGCTGATTAAATTGGATACATAATTATTATAGAGTTGCTTTCACTTGACAAAATGTCAACGCAGCCGCCATGATGTTTCGGTGATATTAAACACTCACCGAGTACGAATTTCTCCTGCACGAGTTCGTGGTTGACGTAGAGAGCGAGAGATCTGCCGTTGTAAACCCACACGGCCAGATTCCAATCGTCATCATCCTGCAAACAGAATAACACGTCGTACATGTGACTAGTCTCGCTTAACTGTCGGTCGGCTGTGTAACTACGCCTAGAAGACAGTCTGGTGATTTTGCCGGCTTTTGAATAATTATTATCCGTGTGGTGCTAAAGAATGCTGCCACCTCACAGATACTGGTTATTCCTGCAGTAATTCCTATTTTATAAACAACTGCAAATTTGTATTTCTATTTATTTTTGTGTTAGAATAAGTTCAATTTTGAATAGTTTTTATAATACAGCGTTATCTAATAAAAAATATCGTTATTTAATTTATATTTCTAATTCGGCCTGAGAACCAATCAGTGCCTCTACTCTAATCTGGGGTAAGGCCGCCCTGGCGGTTACAACTGCAGTCACGACACACGATGTTTCTAAAATTATGTTGTCATGATTTTGTACATGTGACGCGACACGCGCTACATCTGACATGATTTGTTCATGATTTTGTACATGTGACACGACATACGCTATTTCTAACAATATTTGATCATGACGTAGTACATATGACCTGACACGCGCTACTTCTAACACGATGTTGTCAAGGAGTGTGCACGTCTAATTACTAATAGAAGTAGACTAGTATGTAAGGGGAGGTCTCGTGTTATGTTCGCAATGTGCCAGGTGATGCGATTTTCCTCTTTATAATACTCCTTACAACAATTTAAGGAGCTTTCATGCCTAACTGTGAATGTTGCTCAATGATGGATATTTCATGAGCTAACTATCTTAGTGAATCAGCACCCTGATAACTGAGCGCAAACTCACCACTGGAGTCTCGTCAAGAATCCACTCGACTTCCGGTTCGACACTGATACCTCCGTAGACAGAAGAGTTGGCGAGACTGATCTGGAAGCCGGGTTTGTCCAGACAGTCACCGTTGTGCACGATACCGCCCACACTGACGGACGGAGACGTTCTCTTGAAGAGCACGGCCACGGAGAAGTGCTCGATTCTCTCGTAGGCAAACCACGTGCGCAGGAACGGCACCTGTCGCCAGATAATGTAGATAAATAATTATAGAAACATAATGTAGATAAATAATTATAGAAACATAATGTAGATAAATAATTATAGAAACATAATGTAGATAAATAATTATAGAAACATAATGTAGATAAATAATTTAGATTAATAATTACATATTAATAATAATAGATACATAATATAGATAAATAATATAGATAAATAATGTAGATCAATAATATAGATAAATAATGTAGATCAATAATACAGATAAACAATGTAGATAAATAATGTAGATCAATAATAATGTAGATCAATAATAATGCAGATCAATAATATAGATAAATAATGAGATAAATAATGTAGATAAATAATATTGATAAATAATGTAGATAAATAATAGATAAATAATATAGATAAATAATGTGGATAAATAATGTAGATAAAAAATATTGATAAATAATGTAGATAAATAATATTGATAAATAATGTAGATAAATAATGTAAATAAATACTATAGATAAATAATAATAATTATAGATCAATAATAATAATTATAGATCAATAATATATATAAATAATATATATAAATAATGTAGATAAATAATATAGATAAATAATAAAGATAAGTAATATAGATAAATTATAAAGATAAAACGTCTTTATTAGCAACTCGGTCGAGTTGGATTCATAGTATACGTCGGTGAAATAACACATTGAAAATGGTACGTCAGTAATTTAATCTTCTTTTTTTATTCTCGTGTAACAATTGTGTAACCTACGCGGTGGTCACGGAACACCTGAGTAAAACCGTTTTATTCTGCGTTAAAATTCGATCTATCCTTTGTTGTGTTTGAAGCGGACATATACTGTGAGGACGAGTACAACGGATGGACGGAGGGTGTAAAGAGAGATCTCGACAGAGCAGGAACAACCCATAGTGGCCGAAGAGTGCGACACACAGGCGGAGGATGAGAAACGACTGTCCGCCGACCTGGTAGCCCGGCCCACGTAGAAACAAAGACGAGACGTACACGTTGCAATGAGGAAGAAATAGAATGAATGAAAGAAGCCAATAAAAAGATGGTCAAGTCTAAACAAAGGCGAAAGCGTAAATAACGATAGAGTTACTCAATACACTACTAAATAATTTACCCAAACAAGCACTTCACCTAGAATTGACACATTTAAGCGACTAAGATAACTATTGGATTATGGAAGAATCTCTTTACGACTACAAAGCCGCCTTGTCAGAAAACGCAGAGCGTTCAAAGAAAAGACTGTGGATCAGACCACTGCGGCCACCGCCTACGATCGAGATAAACCAAAGTAAACCTAATTAGTAAAGGCAGATTTATTTGCCCGAGACACGGACCTCGAAGTAAGCGGCGCCGCTGAAGCAGGCGAATGTGCGGCCGCCCTCGCTGACGAGATGAACGGACCCTTCGCCGTACTTGGTGGCAACTGCTCGGCGACATGTGACGTCATTGAAGTGATCATCATACGGGAAGTACAGCAGAGGGTCGTTCAAGCAAGCAGACGGCTCTGAAACCAATTAATTCGTGGGGTAATGGCACCGGTGACGACCGCGTCTGAGAATATGTTGTAACAGCCAATGCCGGTATATATGATAAATATACTCAAGAACAATGTACGCTACGATCAGGTCATTAGCATAAACATGATCACGACGCGTACTCGAAAACACTAACATTCAGGCGTACGGTCTCTAATCCACTCTACCCTAAAGTAAATGCATAATAAAAGTAACTGTGCTGTTTTTAATATATTAAAAATATGTTGATATACAATATTTCAAAGTTAAATGAGTTTCTGCTAAACCCTACACGAAGTTGCCGATGTATTTAGAATGCCAACACACCGCTTCCGTCGTGTACGCATGCGCAAGCCGTCACGTTGAAGATGGTACCGACAGGACATGCTTGCTTTGAGTCTTCGTCACCTTCCGTCCAGAACATAGCTTCGTTGTTCGGGTAGGCCGCTAGGGGGCAGACTTCTGTAGAAATAAAAAAGTAATTAAGAAATCAAGAAAGTAAGTAGTCATTATTATGCTGCAGTATATTCATCTCGGATGCTTAAACTAGAGGCGAATGTATATAAAAAGAGGCGAGATGATCCCAACACTTCAAAGGAATCACTTTAAAGGTCGGGCCATTCATTGTAGGGTAGATATAAGAAATTATTGATTATCATTATCATTATTATCATTGTTATCATTATTATCATTATTATAATTGTTATCAGTATTATCAGCATTATCAGTATTGTCATTACCATCCGTAATCATTTGTGATTATCGTTACGATCATTATTGTGATTACTACAAGTTTTTTATCACACATAACTATAATTGGCTGGAGCCAATCACGTACATTTATATCTTCACTTTACCAACGTGATCACAATTATTTTATCTCTAATCTGACATAACTCAACAAGCAGCAACACACTTTACATTTTCTAGACTGCTCCAGTTTTCACTTTCCATCCGGAGTTCTTGCCCAGCGATGGCGACCTTTTTCAATCTTACACCAAACACGGTGTACTTAGACACTTGCCTGGTTCTGGCGTGGTCGGAGGGATGAATAGGTCTGGCAGAGGATCGTCATACAGGCAGTCAGCTTCTTCTGGTATTTCGCGCACGCATGTGTGCAGTTCCTGGTCCCAGAAGAGTTGGCCACAGTCGCTCATGTGTACGCGATACGTGCCGTCTCCCAGCGGCTCACAGATGTAATACAGATGACAGTTCATGAAGTCGGGCTGCCAGATCTGACCCTTGGTGAAGTCGCATCGGTTACAGTCCACGCCACGGTGCACGGGCACTGAGGAGAAACAGACGACGGTGTAGGGCGTTGTACATGTATGTGTGCACGTGTACATGTATGTGTACATGTGCGAGTGCGTGTATGTGCGCGTATGCGTATGTGTTCGTGCATGTGCGTTTGCGTTTGCGTTTGCGTTTGCGTTTGCGTTTGCGTTTGCGTTTGCGTTTGCGTTTGCGTTTGCGTTTGCGTTTGCGTTTGTTTGCGTGTGTGTGTGTGTGTGTGTGTGTGTGTGTGTGTGTGTGTGTGTGTGTGTGTGTGTGTGTGTGTGTGTGTGTGTGTGTGTGTGTGTGTGTGTGTGTGTGTGTGTGTGTGTGTGTGTGTGTGTGTGTGTGTGTGTGCATGCGTATGTATGTGTGTATGTATGTTGATGTGTGTACGCAGGTCTGTTTGTATGTGTGTGTGTGGAGGGGGTGGGTGGCGAGACTATAACCAATGTTACAACAATAAATAATTGTTGTCTTTACGATAATCTTAATTATCGTAATAATAATAACTATTATAATCATCATGATTTTCATACTTTTTATGTCAAGCAGACGGAGGTCACACACTGAGTAATATATATATATATATATATATATATATATATATATATATATATATATATATATATATATATATAAAGGGCAGCATCTGGCAGAGGATAGTGCAAGATAGGCAGATGTGGAAGCAGCATGCTGAGGCCTTCGCCCAACCACGGGACACTATGGCTGCACAATGATGATGATGATGATGATGATGATGATGATGATGATGATGATGATGATGATGATGATGATGATGATGATGATGATGATGATGATGATGATGATGATGATGATGATGATGATGATGATGATATAGTTAAACGTCAACATATTTTATCATACTGAGATTACTCGTAGTCTGCGCCATGTATTTATCAGTGGTGATGTTGCCTATAGTGATCTCACACGTACGGTTCGCCGATCTCGTTGTGCATGGCTTGTCGCAGACCTCGTCCGGACAATTGACAGTTGCTTGTGTTCCTTCGATGACCTCGGCCGTCGTCAAGGCGACGCTCCAGCACAGCTTGCTTCGCTTCCGCGTGCCGGTGTAGCCGCAGTCGTCGCTACACGGCGGCCCCGTGCAAGGACCGCATCGCCTCATGGTCGCTGCAAGCACAGAAGCAGTGCGATGCACAGCCAGCATTTCACAACCTCGTCGGGTCCGTGTTGTCATTTGGTGTATAACTGATTGGGTTCATGGCGTTTTTTGATTTATAACGGGTTCATTTTGCAGCTTTCAAAGCAGCTCGAACTGCGCCCCCCATTGCTGTGTCTCACTCCCATGTGACATACATATATATGACTTCTCCCCTTGAGACTCAAGAAAACTCCGACTGGTATTGTAATGACTGTTTTTAAAAGCAATGTATTCTTTTTTAAATGACATAAAGCGACCAATCTTCAGACGAGTAAAATAAGTAGTCACACATAATTGTCCTCTCTTAAAAACCTGAAACACTCCGATTGATATTGTACTGACTTTTGGTAAATCAATGTACTCGTCAATGAATGGTAAGACAAATCGACCATTCTTCAGAGAAGAGTAAAATAAATAGTCAGAAGCACATTGAAAGTTGTTTCAAGAAAAACAGCAAACACCTTTTATTTATGCGATGATACATACGATACCGGATTTTATTTCCGATCGTATTATAATTGTTGTAATAAAATAGTGTTAAAGTAATCAAGATATATACGTATTATATTTAAAAAACAATTATGCATATGTGTACTAGTCAAATGATAGCACGTTAAGAGAGATACGGGAGGGAAGACAGAGAAGAGAGGGAAGTGAGGGAAGAGAGGGAGAGAGAGAGATGGGAAAGAGAGAGGCGGACAAACATGCAAACACACAGACATGCATTCAGACAAACAGACACACATATGTATACACGTGCATTCAAATTGTAAGTTTAAATAATAAATACATTATGTAGTGCTTCATTGTGTTTCCAATACCATACCTACTTATTCACGGTTTACACAAGAACGACTTGCTTACTCGCAGTACAGGTGTTCTCGACGATGTAATCGGTGATCTTCTGGAGGGCGTCGAAGTCAGTCACGTTGAAGACGAACACCTCGTCAGGGTCGCTCGACATCTTGCGGACTTCCACGAGATCAGGTATTCCGACGGCTGCAAGAAATCGTCGCCAATAAGTGGACAACAAATTCTCTCTGTCAGGGTTTGGGTGGTTCATTTAAAAGCGATTGTTGCAACCCCCTCCCCACTACCCCCCCCCCCTTCTTCCGAAATCACGATCTGACAGCGTGATGGGCGGCAGAGGGGAGATGCTGAATGCTGAAGGTCCAGCTATTGGATGACCCTCCCCCTCCCTCCCCCTGCCTCCCCCCTCCCCAATCTACCCTCTCTGGATCCGCCCCTGGTATTGCGTTGCATTTCCCTAAATCACTTAGGCCTACATAATGTTTGTGAATGTATTGGTACACGTTTGCATTGCTACATTTTACTGTTCTATACTACAGTATGACCAATATTTTTCATTTAATAATACTACTAATAAGAACTTTTTTAATATTGCTATTATATTGCGCATACTTGTATCGGAACTTTGTTGACGCATTGCAAATACGTCGCAATAATTTCTGTTTCGTAACGGTTCCATCCGACACGTGGAGTGAGACGTAAAGTTCGACATACACGTACACGTGAAGATACGATCGAGTGCGGTGTAGCGGAACTACCTCGAATTATTCTATTCCGGACAACAACCGTAACGTTGATTATAACTTTACTTTATCGCCACAATCCTTACTTAAAATACTGATTTAATAAGAGAATATAAAAATTGCATATACTTTTTAATAGATCGTGTGTTATTTAAGAGGTAAATTCTTACATAGCGCAGTATATGACAAAAAAAGAAATGTTTTGCCTAAAATAAAGATATTCTGAGTGCGTTTAGCCGTGCTGAAAAGCCACGCTGGTATAAACGCCAAGGCTGATTGCTTGCGGCTGGCCATGTCGCCCTGTTTAACCAAGAGCGACGTAGGGGCTATTGTGACACGACGACGTTTTCTGGTATGTAGTACCAGCCGCCACACTCACAGTACCAGCCGCCACACTCACAGTACCAGCCGCCACACTCACAGTACCAGCCGCTACACTCACAGTACCAGCCGCTACACTCACAGTACCAGCCGCTACACTCACAGTACCAGCCGCCACACTCACAGTACCAGCCGCCACACTCACAGTACCAGCCGCTACACTCACAGTACCAGCCGCCACACTCACAGTACCAGCCGCCACACTCACAGTACCAGCCTCCACACTCACAGTACCAGCCGCCACACTCACAGTACCAAGCCTCCACACTCACAGTACCAGCCGCCACACTCACAGTACCAGCCGCCACACTCACAGTACCAGCCTCCACACTCACAGCACCAACGGTCACACTCACAGTACCAACCGTCACACTCACAGTACCAACCGCCACACTCACAGTACCAGCCTCCACACTCACAGTACCAGCCGCCACACTCACAGTACCAGCCTCCACACTCACAGTACCAGCCGCCACACTCACAGTACCAACCGCCACACTCACAGTACCAACCGCCACACTCACAGTACCAGCCGTCACACTCACAGTACCAGCCGCCACACTCACAGTACCAGCCTCCACACTCACAGTACCAACCGTCACATTCACAGTACCAGCCTCCACACTCACAGTACCCGCCACCACACTCACAGTACCAGCAGTCCCACTCACAGTACCAGCCGCCACACTCACGGTACCAGCCGCCACACTCAAAGTACCAGCCTCCACACTCACAGTACCAGCCGCCACACTCACAGTACCAGCCGCCACACTCACAGTACCAGCCTGCCACACTCACAGTACCAGCCGCCACACTCACAGTACCAGCCGCCACACTCACAGTACCAGCCGTCACACTCACAGTACCAACCGTCACATTCACAGTACCAGCCGCCACACTCACAGTACCAGCCGTCACATTCACAGTACCAACCGTCACACTCACAGTACCAGCCGCCACACTCACAGTACCAGCCGTCACATTCACAGTACCAACCGTCACACTCACAGTACCAGCCGCCACACTCACAGTACCAGCCGTCACACTCACAGTACCAGCCGCACACTCACAGTACCAGCCGCCACACTCACAGTACCAGCCGTCACACTCACAGTACCAACCGTCACACTCACAGTACCAGCCGTCACACTCACAGTACCAACCGTCACACTCACAGTACCAACCGTCACACTCACAGTACCAGCCGCCACACTCACAGTACCAACCGTCACACTCACAGTACCAGCCGCCACACTCACAGTACCAGCCGCCACACTCACAGTACCAACCGTCACACTCACAGTACCAGCCGTCACACTCACAGTACCAGCCGCCACACTCACAGTACCAACCGTCACACTCACAGTACCAGCCGCCACACTCACAGTACCAGCCGTCACATTCACAGTACCAACCGTCACACTCACAGTACCAGCCGCCACACTCACAGTACCAGCCGTCACACTCACAGTACCAACCGTCACACTCACAGTACCAGCCGCCACACTCACAGTACCAACCGTCACACTCACAGTACCAACCGTCACACTCACAGTACCAGCCGTCACACTCACAGTACCACCGCACACTCACAGTACCACCCCACACTCACAGTACCACCGCACACTCACAGTACCAGCCGCCACACTCACAGTACCAACCGTCACACTCACAGTACCAACCGCCACACTCACAGTACCAGCCGTCACACTCACAGTACCAACCGTCACACTCACAGTACCAACCGCACACTCACAGTACCAACCGTCACACTCACAGTACCAACCGTCACACTCACAGTACCAGCCGCCACACTCACAGTACCAACCGTCACACTCACAGTACCAACCGTCACACTCACAGTACCAGCCGCCACACTCACAGTACCAACCGTCACACTCACAGTACCAGCCGTCACACTCACAGTACCAGCCGCCACACTCACAGTACCAACCGTCACACTCACAGTACCAGCCGTCACACTCACAGTACCAACCGTCACACTCACAGTACCAACCGTCACACTCACAGTACCAGCCGCCACACTCACAGTACCAACCGTCACACTCACAGTACCAGCCGCCACACTCACAGTACCAACCGTCACACTCACAGTACCAGCCGTCACACTCACAGTACCAACCGTCACACTCACAGTACCAGCCGTCACACTCACAGTACCAGCCGTCACACTCACAGTACCAACCGTCACACTTACAGTACCAGCCGTCACACTCACAGTACCAACCGTCACACTCACAGTACCAGCCGTCACACTCACAGTACCAACCGTCACACTCACAGTACCAGCCGTCACACTCACAGTACCAGCCGTCACACTCACAGTACCAACCGTCACACTCACAGTACCAGCCGTCACACTCACAGTACCAGCCGTCACACTCACAGTACCAACCGTCACACTTACAGTACCAGCCGTCACACTCACAGTACCAGCCGTCACACTTACAGTACCAACCGTCACACTTACAGTACCAGCCGTCACACTCACAGTACCAACCGTCACACTTACAGTACCAGCCGTCACATTCATAGTACCAGCCGCCACACTCACAGTACCAACCGTCACACTTACAGTACCAACCGTCACACTCACAGTACCAGCCGCCACACTCACAGTACCAACCGTCACACTTACAGTACCAACCGTCACACTCACAGTACCACCGCACACTACCAGTATCAACCGTCACACTACAGTACCACCTCACACTCACAGTACCAACCGTCACACTTACAGTACCACCGTCACACTCACAGTACCAGCCGTCACACTCACAGTACCAACCGTCACACTTACAGTACCAGCCGTCACACTACAGTACCAGCCAGTCCACACTCACAGTACCAACCGTCACACTTACAGTACCAACCGTCACACTTACAGTACCAACCGTCACACTCACAGTACCAACCGTCACACTCACAGTACCACCGTCACACTCACAGTACCAACCGTCACATACAGTACCACCGTCACAAGTACCACCGTCACACTCACAGTACCAACCGTCACACTCACAGTACCACCGTGACACTCACAGTACCAGCCGCCACACTCACAGTACCAGCCGCCACACTCACAGTACCAGCCGCCACACTCACAGTACCAGCCGCCACACTCACAGTACCAGCCGCCACACTCACAGTACCAGCCGCCACACTCACAGTACCAGCCGCCACACTCACAGTACCAGCCTCCACACTCACAGTACCAGCCGCCACACTCACAGTACCACCGCCACACTCACAGTACCACCTCACACTCACAGTACCAGCCGCCACTCACAGTACCAGCCGCCACACTCACAGTACCAACCGTCACACTCACAGTACCAACCGTCACACTCACAGTACCAGCCGTAACACTCACACTACCAACCGTCACACTCACAGTACCAACCGTCACACTCACAGTACCAGCCGCACACTCACAGTACCAACCGTCACACTCACAGTACCAACCGTCACACTCACAGTACCAGCCGCCACACTCACAGTACCAGCCGTCACACTCACAGTACCAACCGTCACACTCACAGTACCAACCGTCACACTCACAGTACCAGCCGCCACACTCACAGTACCAACCGTCACACTCACAGTACCAACCGCCACACTCACAGTACCAGCCGCCACACTCACAGTACCAACCGTCACACTCACAGTTCCAACCGTCACACTCACAGTACCAGCCTCCACACTCACAGTACCAGCCGCCACACTCACAGTACCAACCGTCACACTCACAGTACCAACCGTCACACTCACAGTACCAACCGTCACACTCACAGTACTCACCGACTACGAACAGGACAATGTTGTTGTCTTTGGCGTACTCAGCATTCGGCACCGCGAGATTCGCGTCCACGTTGGAGATACCGTCTGTGAGCAGGATAGCGATGGGCTGAGCGTCCCCGCGTCCGTGGTCCTGGGGAAGGAGACACAACCATGAAGGGGAGAGAGCGTTGACCGACAGTAGTCTTCCATTTTATATGTACGTGCATACATGACTTTAAACATGACATATACACATAAATAATACGCATACATAATACATAATACATACATACATACATACATACATACATACATACATACATACATACATACATACATACATACATACATACATACACATATACATACATACATACATACATACATACATACATACATACATACATACATACATACATACATACATACACACATACATACATACACACTACATACACACACATGCATGCATACATACATCACATACATACATACATACATACATCATACACATACATCATACATCATACATGCACATGCATGCACACATGCACACATGCACACATGATGCATGCATGCATCACATGCATACATACATACATACATACATACATACATACATACATACATACATACATACATACATACATACATAAACATACATACATACATACATACATACATACATACATACACGCATATATAAATTTATCCGTGCACGCATGAAGATGTAGGTCTACATGCATATATCGGTGCTTTGTACGTGCGTACGTACTTGTGTACATGACTTAACTCCACTTGTATGTTACACACAGGAATGCAGATACACTTACTAACATGCAAACACATGTACACACGCGCGCGCACACACACATACATACACATCCACGCATGCACATACACGTACACATACATGCAAGCACGCACGCACGCACGCACGCACCATCACACACACACACACACACACACACCACACACACACACACACACACACACACCACACACACACACACACACACACAAACACACACACAAAATACACAAACACACATATATAAAATCCGAAGAATAATGTTCATAGACATGTTTCTGACAACGACCTTTTTCATATCTCCCTCGCTCAAATCAAATCACATCAAATCAAATCACTTTATTGTCCATAAAAAGGATATGCATTTTACAACTCATGATCACTTCAAAAATATATGGGATGGTCACAACAAAATGCAAATGAATTTCCAGATGTATCCACTACAAGAACAATTTCAACCGGATGACATCAATATGACTCATTTAGCATTCAACATTCTAATGGCCACAGGCACAAAACTCCTGC
>JAODUO010000766.1:42500-45000 GCA_025642075.2 Ridgeia piscesae
TGACAGATCACCATCGCATTGAACTCAAACTTAGAGCGCTGAAGCCTGCAGTACAAACCAACACGATTACAAAGCGGGACTTTAGAAACATTGATGCTGACGCACTACGAAGTGACATTACGTCAGTGTGTAGCGACATGTGTGCATGCACAAATGATCGACAAGCTGATGAATTGGTACATGTGTATAACACCTGTCTCACCGATTGCCTCGACAAACATGCCCCATGGCGTAACGTGCGGGTACGCGACACAACACCACACCCCTGGTATGACACTGACATCGATGTCGCCAGGAATAAAAAGCGAAAACAGGAGAATGTGTGGAGAAGAACAAAACTGGAGATTCATCGACAATTATACGTCACCGCCCTGGATGAATGTACTGCGTTGATATCCGCACGTAAAACGAATTATTTTCGAAATCAACTGGAAAAGGCAAGCAACAAAAACATGGTTCGTCTACTGAGATCGCTCGATGGTCAGCGCGTACAGCAACAACCTGAATTCCGTTTGACCGCTCAAGAATGCGAACTATTTTCTCGTTACTTTCGTGGAAAGATTGACAATCTCCTATCAGGTCTGCAGTATTTCAACGACATCGATAGGCCATCAGACGAAATACGTTGTTTCACTGACTGTATCGATGTGTTTGATCAAACAACGAACACAGAGATCACAGCGATATGTAGTGCTACTAAGAAAACGTGCGTGTTGGATCCTCTGCCTGCAAATCAGCTCACTGATAACATCACCCGTATTGTGCCTGCCATCACACGGATCACAAATACTTCCCTGGATGAGGGAGTGATCCCGAAGTCGTTGAAGCATGCAATTGTCCGACCACTTTTAAAGAAACCATCACTGGACAAAGACACCCTGAGCAGTTACCGACCAGTGAGTAACCTCACTCAATTATCCAAAGTAATTGAGAAAGTGGTCGCGCTTCGGATAATGACGCATGTATCTGATCAGCAAATGGTTGAGTGCTTTCAGTCTGCGTATCGGAAAAACCATTCGACAGAAACTGCGCTGTTGTATGTTACAAATGCCGTCAAAACAGCAATGGACAAAAAACAAGGAACCATCTTGCTTATCGTGGATTTCAGTTCCGCCTTCGATGCGTTACGGCTTTGTTGGCAAAGCATTGGACTGGTTGACATCTTATCTGAAAGAGAGGACACAGCGAGTGGTAATCGGTGACCAGTCGTCGAGTACAACTACTCTAACGACAGGTGTCCCGCAAGGCTCTGTCCTTGGGCCACTGCTCTTTTCATTATACGTTCAACCTATCGGTGATATCATACGAGCCCATGGACTATTCTTCCATCAATATGCCGATGATTTACAGGTATATACTCATTTTGACTTGACCCATTTTGCATTAGTGACTGCAGTCAAGCAAATGGAAGATTGTTTAGATGAGGTAAAGGTCTGGATGGCAAGGAATTCTATGTTCATGAACGATGGCAAGACACAATATCTTCCGATTGTGCCTAAATCTGCAGATGCAATCGTGGATAAAAGTGTGATTCGCGTTGGTGAGGCTACAATTACGGCTTCGCGTTGTGTTCAGTGTCTTGGTGTGTGCATTGATAGGCACCTTGACACGAAGAAGCAAGTATCGCAAACTATCAGTGCTTGTTCTTTCTACCTGCGAAACATTAATCAAATTAGCCGCTTTCTCCCCAGACCGACAAAGGAACGCGTTGTCAATGCCATTGTCACATCACGGCTTGACTACTGTAACGCGCTCTTATACGGTACGTCTGCAGTTAACATCGCCCGTCTACAGCGAATACATAACACGGCTGCCAGGTTGATTACGCGTAGCCCGCGTAGCGACAGTGCCACACCCTTGCTACGCGAACTCCACTGGCTGCCCATTGTGTGCAGAGTTGATTTCAAGCTACTTGTATTCACTTACAAAGCCATGCACAACGACGCGCCAGTGTATTTGTGTGAACTCGTGTGCCCGTATCAGCCGACAAGAACACTGCGCTCTGCGAACAATAACATGTTACAAGTGAAGCGTACCCGTACCAAAGCTGGTGACTGCTCGTTCGCTATCGCTGCTGCGTCCCTATGGAACTATTAAGCCAACGGTCATTAAGACTTGTGACAATCTGACCAGCTACAAACGTCTACTGAAGACACATTTTTTCGTATCGCATATTAGTGTAATTCGACATGAACATTTACTAGATTATTTGGTAATATTATCAATACATCATTCTACACTAATTTATTGGCATTATTGTTACGTAATTATTATGATTATTATTATTTTACAGTTTTAAACTATACAAAACTAGTTATTACTAATAATAATTATACCTATACCGTCATTTACCTGTCTCATTGCAATGTAATTATAACACTAGACCGGTTATTATGTGGTTTTATGACTAATACGTAATTTATTTATATATTTAAAAGTGCTACGCTATTTAATATCGTACTAATTTTTATTTATTTATATACCTATACATATTTTTTAC
>JAODUO010000766.1:50000-60000 GCA_025642075.2 Ridgeia piscesae
GTTGCGTTGCGTTGCGTTGCGTTGCGTTGCGTTGCGTTGCGTTGCGTTGCGTTGCGTTGCGTTGCGTTGCGTTGCGTTGCGTTGCGTTGCGTTGCGTTGCGTTGCGTGCGTTGCGTTGCGTTGCGTTGCGTTTGCGTTGCGTTGCGTTGCGTCTGCGTTGCGTTGCGTTGCGTTGCGTTCGCGTTGCGTTGCGTCGTTGCGTTGCGTTGCGTTGCGTTGCGTTGCGTTGCGTTGCGTTGCGTTGCGTTGCATTGCATTGCATCTGATTTGCTTCCTGGCATCGTCTCCGTGTGTGTCGTCCTCTCGTGTCGTGTTGTTCGTATCGTTGCTTAATCCTTTTGTTTTGTTGCGTCGTCTGTCGTCTTGTTTTTGTCGTCGTTCGTGTGTCGTCGTCGTCGTCGTCGTCGTCGTCGTCGTCGTCGTCGTCGTCGTCGTCGTCGTCGTCGTCGTCGTCGTCGTCGTCGTCGTCGTCGCTCGTCGTCTCGTCGCTCGTCGCGCGTCGCCGTCGTCGTCGTCGTCGCCGTCGTCCGTCGTCGTCGTCGTCTCGTCGCCGTCGCCGTCGCCGTCGCCGTCGCCGTCGCCGTCGCCGTCGCCGTCGCCGTCGCCGTCGCCGTCGTAATGTCATTCAAAAAAAAAAAACTTTTTTTTGTGCATGTGATTGTTATAGATAATAGATAATATATTAGTAGTAGTAGTAGTAGTAGTAGTAGTAGTAGTAGTAGTAGTAGTAGTAGTAGTAGTAGTAGTAGTAGTAGTAGTAGTAGTAGTAGTAGTAGTAGTAGTAGTAGTAGTAGTAGTAGTAGTAGTAGTAGTAGTAGTAGTAGTAGTAGTAGTAGTAGTACGTCATAAGTATGTGTAGAGTCACAGAGAACAGTTGAGTGTGTTTGTAACAGTTGGATGAACTTCAAAGATACAATTACATCGCAATGACATCGCTCGCAAACGTCTAATTGGCGTCAGACTCTTCTGGGATTACAAAATTTAGCAACTTAATCGTCTCTGACCCACTCCCACTGTCGTCACACTCGGAAGTAAACACATCAATCTCCGTCTGAAGCCGAACCGTACTTTCTAGGACGTGTGTCTTTACCGTTAACAAAATACCATTCAAATAGCATTGAATAGTACTAGGTCGTATTATGGCCAGGAGTATTTGAATGGTATCTGAATGGTATTTGAATGATATTTTAGATTCTTTGTACCGTTCAATTGTATTGACTGGTATTTTAAATTACCATTGACAGTACCACGGAGTCCTACAGAAATATCGTTGAATGGTCCAATGGTACTGAATGATACTGATTGGTATTCAATGGTATTCTGTGGTATATCATTGGCTCTTTTTGTAAGGATATGTTATGGTGTTTTTTGTCTTTTGCTATTGCCTTTGATATGTGCCTTTTAAAGTTTCATCTTCCATCAGTCAGCTTTAAAATGGATGCATGTCAACTCCCCATTTGTTGTTGTGGTTTGAAAATGTCGACCGATCGGTCGGGTACATAAGATGATCGAGGCGAGGCAATTGCACGGCAGCAAAGCTACAAGGCATATGTGTATCTATCAGACAATCGATGTTGGTGTTATAGCAACGTATTTCCATTCTAAAAACACACTCTATGCGAATGCCATTGCGAAGTAGTTAACCCTGTGTGAATTGGTGGGCAAATAACGTGAGTTGTGTTGATAATCGGATGTCATTTGTTTTATGTAAATGCCTTCATGTTTATTAGTGTATCATTTGTAGTTTCGAGAATGAGATCCCAGCTTAGTCAGTGTACAACATGGTTTTTCCCTTTCCCTGTGTGAGATGTATAACTTCCTCTGACATAGATACCATATATAGAAAAGACCAACGTTTATACAACTTATCAGAAGGCACAAACGACATAGGGTGAAATAAAATGCCCACATTTTGACACAGTTGCTGGGTAGTACAGAACTACTCGGAACCTAGTTCCTCTGAACGAGAGTCCGCCACGCTAACCGCTCGGCCACCGCGCCCCACGCACATTGACATGTATGTGACAAGCGCGAGCGCGTATATTCTCACACGAGTTTAGGATATTTCCTGTTTTGTATTAGTTATACATAACGACAAACTGTTATTCGAGAAACTGTAATGAAGACGTATAACGATATTTCTTTAAACGTAAGGGAGATTAATTAATTAACAAGTGCGCGAAACTTCCGCGTTGTCACTTGATATATAGCATGTTTGTGTGGTTTTAGATACTCACTAACCCAACATCATTACTCATTTAAGTGAACAGCGTCCGCAAATGAGTTACATGGTAACTTGAATGCGAAAAATATAGATTACATTAGGAGGTTGACTCCGGAAAAGGGAACGTCCGCTCCTGACTTGTTATTAGCAGAAACACGAGGGCACTCCAAAAGCAGGTTTACAGGACATATTCTGGAGTATATAATTATGTCAAGTTTTAACAAAAACAACACAGTTTTTTATTGTTTTATTCTTTATTGTTCAATTAGTCCCCACCACGGTTAAGGCACTTCTCATAATGCTGGACTAGGGTTTTAATTCCTTTATCGTATAATTCAGTGTCCAAGCTGCAAATTCAACCACCGTCTCACAACTGCTTTCGCGTTAGTATCACCTCAGACAGTGACAGCGGGCGCCATCGCGCACACCTCGTGAAAGCCTAATTCCTCAATAATCCTGACAACTTTCCCATGTGAACAGTCTCAAGTCTTGCCGTAGTTCATTCACCGTAAGTCTTCTCTTTTTCAAAATTGCTGTCAACACGGGTCTTGGTGTCTAGTGTGTGCCGTAGTGAGATTGCCGCTTTTCTCACAATCATTTGTCAAGACTCGTCTGGTTCTGAAGTTTGTACACCAGTGTGTGCAATCCGACGTCTCGTTCACGTACACTTCAATGGTTAATTTCCGCAGGAGACACATTCAAAGCTTTTAGACAAACAAACTACTGCGGTGACCTCCTCTTTGTTCCATTGCATCAGTCCAGCCGCCATCTTTAACCAACGACCTCAACCACACAGGTGAAATATAGTGGTCTGCCACCCGATACAAACTACTGCGTTGACCTCCTCTTTGTTCCACTGCATCAGTCCAGCCGCCATCTTTAACCAACGGCCTCAACCACACAGGTGAAATATAGTGGTCTGCCACCCGATACAAACTACTGCGTTGACCTCCTCTTTGTTCCATTGCATCAGTCCAGACGCCATCTTTAACCAACGGCCTCAACTACACAGGTGAAATATAGTGGTCTGCCACCCGATACAAACTACTGCGTTGACCTCCTCTTTGTTCCATTGCATCAGTCCAGACGCCATCTTTAACCAACGGCCTCAACTACACAGGTGAAATATAGTGGTCTGCCACCCGATACAAACTACTGCGTTGACCTCCTCTTTGTTCCATTGCATCAGTCCAGACGCCATCTTTAACCAACGGCCTCAACTACACAGGTGAAATATAGTGGTCTGCCACCCGATACAAACTACTGCGTTGACCTTCTCTTTGTTCCATTGCATCAGTCCAGCCGCCATCTTTAACCAACGGCCTCAACCACACAGGTGAAATATAGTGGTCGGCCACCCGATACAAACTACTGCGTTGACCTCCTCTTTGTTCCATTGCATCAGTCCAGACGCCATCTTTAACCAACGGCCTCAACCACACAGGTGAAATATAGTGGTCTGCCACCCGATACAAACTACTGCGTTGACCTCCTCTTTGTTCCACTGCATCAGTCCAGACGCCATCTTTAACTAACGGCCTCAACCACACAGGTGAAATATAGTGGTCTGCCACCCGATACAAACTACTGCGTTGACCTCCTCTTTGTTCCATTGCATCAGACCAGCCGCCATCTTTAACCAACGGCCTCAACCACACAGGTGAAATATAGTGGTCTGCCACCCGATACAAACTACTGCGTTGACCTCCTCTTTGTTCCATTGCATCAGTCCAGACGCCATCTTTAACTAACGGCCTCAACCACACAGGTGAAATATAGTGGTCTGCCACCCGATACAAACTACAGCGTTGACCTCCTCTTTGTTCCATTGCATCAGTCCAGACGCCATCTTTAACCAACGGCCTCAACCACACGGGTGAAATATAGTGGTCTGCCACCCGATACAAACTACTGCGTTGACCTCCTCTTTGTTCCATTGCATCAGTCCAGACGCCATCTTTAACCAACGGCCTCAACCACACGGGTGAAATATAGTGGTCTGCCACCCGATACAAACTACTGCGTTGACCTCCTCTTTGTTCCATTGCATCAGTCCAGACGCCATCTTTAACTAACGGCCTCAACCACACAGGTGAAATATAGTGGTCTGCCACCCGATACAAACTACAGCGTTGACCTCCTCTTTGTTCCATTGCATCAGTCCAGACGCCATCTTTAACTAACGGCCTCAACTATACAGGTGAAATATAGTGGTCTGCCACCCGATACAAACTACTGCGTTGACCTCCTCTTTGTTCCATTGCATCAGTCCAGACGCCATCTTTAACTAACGGCCTCAACTATACAGGTGAAATATAGTGGTCTGCCACCCGATACAAACTACTGCGTTGACCTCCTCTTTGTTCCATTGCATCAGTCCAGACGCCATCTTTAACTAACGGCCTCAACCACACAGGTGAAATATAGTGGTCTGCCACCCGATACAAACTACTGCGTTGACCTCCTCTTTGTTCCCCCCCCCCCCCCCCCCCCCCCCCCCCCCCCCCCCCCCCCCCCCCCCATTGCATCAGTCCAGACGCCATCTTTAACCAACGGCCTCAACTACACAGGTGAAATATAGTGGTCTGCCACCCGATACAAACTACTGCGTTGACCTCCTCTTTGTTCCATTGCATCAGTCCAGACGCCATCTTTAACCAACGGCCTCAACCACACAGGTGAAATATAGTGGTCTGCCACCCGATACAAACTACTGCGTTGACCTCCTCTTTGTTCCATTGCATCAGTCCAGACGCCATCTTTAACCAACGGCCTCAACTACACAGGTGAAATATAGTGGTCTGCCACCCGATACAAACTACAGCGTTGACCTCCTCTTTGTTCCATTGCATCAGTCCAGACGCCATCTTTAACTAACGGCCTCAACTATACAGGTGAAATATAGTGCTCTGCCACCCGATACAAACTACTGCGTTGACCTCCTCTTTGTTCCATTGCATCAGTCCAGCCGCCATCTTTAACCAACGGCCTCAACTATACAGGTGAAATATAGTGGTCTGCCACCCGATACAAACTACTGCGTTGACCTCCTCTTTGTTCCATTGCATCAGTCCAGACGCCATCTTTAACTAACGGCCTCAACCACACAGGTGAAACATAGTGGTCTGCCACCCGATACAAACTACTGCGTTGACCTCCTCTTTGTTCTATTGCATCAGTCCAGACGCCATCTTTAACTAACGGCCTCAACCACACAGGTGAAATATAGTGGTCTGCCACCCGATACAAACTACTGCGTTGACCTCCTCTTTGTTCCATTGCATCAGTCCAGACGCCATCTTTAACTAACGGCCTCAACCACACAGGTGAAATATAGTGGTCTGCCACCCGATACAAACTACTGCGTTGACCTCCTCTTTGTTCCATTGCATCAGTCCAGACGCCATCTTTAACTAACGGCCTCAACCACACAGGTGAAATATAGTGGTCTGCCACCCGATACAAACTACTGCGTTGACCTCCTCTTTGTTCCATTGCATCAGTCCAGACGCCATCTTTAACTAACGGCCTCAACCACACAGGTGAAATATAGTGGTCTGCCACCCGATACAAACTACTGCGTTGACGTCCTCTTTGTTCCATTGCATCAGTCCAGACGCCATCTTTAACCAACGGCCTCAACCACACAGGTGAAATATAGTGGTCTGCCACCCGATACAAACTACAGCGTTGACCTCCTCTTTGTTCCATTGCATCAGTCCAGACGCCATCTTTAACCAACGGCCTCAACAACAGGTGAAATATAGTGGTCTGCCACCCGATACAAACTACGCGTTGACCTCCTCTTTGTTCCATTGCATCAGTCCAGACGCCATCTTTAACCAACGCCTCAACCACACAGGTGAAATATAGTGGTCTGCCACCCGATACAAACTACTGCGTTGACCTCCTCTTTGTTCCATTGCATCAGTCCAGACGCCATCTTTAACTAACGGCCTCAACCACACAGGTGAAATATAGTGGTCTGCCACCCGATACAAACTACTGCGTTGACCTCCTCTTTGTTCCATTGCATCAGTCCAGACGCCATCCTTTAACTAACGGCCTCAACCACACAGGTGAAATATAGTGGTCTGCCACCCGATACAAACTACAGCGTTGACCTCCTCTTTGTTCCATTGCATCAGTCCAGACGCCATCTTTAACTAACGGCCTCAACCACACAGGTGAAATATAGTGGTCTGCCACCCGATACAAACTACTGCGTTGACCTCCTCTTTGTTCCATTGCATCAGTCCAGACGCCATCTTTAACTAACGGCCTCAACCACACAGGTGAAATATAGTGGTCTGCCACCCGATACAAACTACTGCGTTGACCTCCTCTTTGTTCCATTGCATCAGTCCAGACGCCATCTTTAACTAACGGCCTCAACCACACAGGTGAAATATAGTGGTCTGCCACCCGATACAAACTACAGCGTTGACCTCCTCTTTGTTCCATTGCATCAGTCCAGACGCCATCTTTAACTAACGGCCTCAACTATACAGGTGAAATATAGTGGTCTGCCACCCGATACAAACTACAGCGTTGACCTCCTCTTTGTTCCATTGCATCAGTCCAGACGCCATCTTTAACTAACGGCCTCAACTACACAGGTGAAATATAGTGGTCTGCCACCCGATACAAACTACTGCGTTGACCTCCTCTTTGTTCCATTGCATCAGTCCAGACGCCATCTTTAACTAACGGCCTCAACCACACAGGTGAAATATAGTGGTCTGCCACCCGATACAAACTACAGCGTTGACCTCCTCTTTGTTCCATTGCATCAGTCCAGACGCCATCTTTAACCAACGGCCTCAACTATACAGGTGAAATATAGTGGTCTGCCACCCGATACAAACTACAGCGTTGACCTCCTCTTTGTTCCATTGCATCAGTCCAGACGCCATCTTTAACCAACGACCTCAACCACACAGGTGAAATATAGTGGTCTGCCACCCGATACAAACTTCTCAACGAAAAGTAGCAATTTCTATGTAGTAAAATCTGGCTAATGTAGTCTCAGTTTCAATGACGTCATTTGCCTTGTAAACTAGTGTTTGGACTGCCTCTCGTATTTACAATTGATTGTGCATCTATAACTGCGAATCAAATAGTTTAAAATCATGACAGCATAATATTCCCACAGGACGATTTGGAACATTGCAACAACATGCAATGACGTAAACGAGGGATATTTACATGGAAATATTTGGTCTGCCGTAATTTGTGACGTAATAAATGGTTATCGAATTAGCGAATGCTGTAAACAATTACATTCCGTCAAAGTAACAAACAAAGAGAAAAATGACACAATGCTATGATCTAGAAACACGAATCCATAGCCCCTATATAAGAGTAAGTGACTAACTGTTGATATTTGTTCTTTGTCTGCAGGTTTGGGGATGTAGCATGAGGAATACTACGGTGGCCGGCTTTAGGTAGCCACCGTATTCCTTACGCTACTTCTCCCAAACCTGCAGACAGGGAACATGACAAACTTCAACACTTAGCCACGTACCCTGATGAAATAATAATTAAACAAGTGTACCTTAACGTGGATGATGAAGTGCTCACGTTCAACCAGACATTTCACAACGTGTAGATAATGTTGCTGCTTATTAACATTTCTAAATTATTGTTCCAAATACGCAGTAGAAAAATTATTATCGGCAAATAAATTGTTATCGTTACAACGTGTAGTTTGACCTTTGTCAGACAACTATCATTTTGCATTATTGTGTTGATATATTAACAGCCATCACTTGCATTGAGAATGATGACGTTTCCGTTGCCCTGTCACCCGTAGGGCTCCAGCCAGTTGGATGCTGATCGCCTACGACAGCACATCGGGTTGAATGATAAAATATTTCGGCACTTGAATATAATTTGGACCCACCTTGATGTCGCTATAAGTGTTTCTTTGCAAATGATAATAATTCATCACTCCCAGGCATATTTATGTTTTACAAATATTTCGTTTTAGACACATTTTGAGACACAAAATAGTGCTCCGATTTGTGTCAGCCGCTATCGCAGCGGTCGTGCGTTACTGCGCTGTACACTGGGAATGAGGAACAAACAGTTTGATTTTGTCGACGGCAACGTATTTTTGGCCTCAAATGTGCGCTGTTATAGCGAGAGTGGAGTGATTCACACCGGTCATTTTACTACTGATGTTTACAACGTGCAGTGAATTACTCGTGTCTTCTGACTGATGTTTCCAAACAACAGATAAATGACAAGGTTAAAAACACTCTGGATTCAAAATGGTACTATCAACGTTAAATGAGCGCGTTTCCTGACACAGTAAAGACGGTGCTGGCATTTCTTATATATACCACATTACAATGGCAGTCCCATCTCAACATGTTACGTTAAGAATAACCTCATAAAAGGTGATATACAGGGCGCAGTGGGTCAGGGGTAGAACTTCGGACTATCGACTAAGAGGACCCTGGTTCGAATCCTGTGCTGCGGTATTAAAACCTTGGGCAAGTTTTTTCACTCTACATTGCTCAAGTTCACTCAGCTGTATAAATGAGTACCTGGCTATAGAAAGTGGTGGATATGTATACGAGCAACCTTCGCGAATTTAGTGTAACATATGGATGGATGCTTCCCAGAAAGGTTGAGATGGTATTTGATTTAACAGGTCTGTCAGGGAAGTAAAGTGTAAAGCGCTTTGAGCAGTTCTGAGGATTGGATACTGCGCATATAAATTACCATAATAATATATATATATATATATATATATATATATATATATATATATATATATATATATATATATATATATATATATAAGGTAAATATATATATACATATACATATACACATATACATATACATATACATATACATATACATATACATATACATATACATATACATATACATATACATATACATATACATATACATATACATATACATATACATATACATATACATATACCTATACTATACCTATACTATACATATACATAACATATCACACATCACATACACATCACATCACATCACATCACATCACATCACATACACATCACATACACATACATACACATACACATAGCACATGCACATGCACATGCACATGCACATGTACATGTACATGTACATGTACATGTACATGTACATATATATATATATATATATATATATATATATATATATATTCGTTTTATAAAGTAATTGTCGCTGTATAAATAAACACATTAATTATTCTTTGAAATAATTAATCGGAATTTTAATATACATTATTTCGAAATTTCGGACGGCCAGTAATAAGTTCACAGCTATTGTTAATGACATGTTTTCGTTGCCATGAAGCGATGATAAATAGGACTGGACCACTAGAGCTCGAATTTCCTGAAGTGCTCCATTGAAATGTTTCAAATTAATCTGTGATATTATGGCTGATAGATTACGGCCGAAAGGTATGCAATATTGACCTGGAGTATGTAAGTCATGATTGCATCGATGAGTGAAATTGATTAAACACTCTGGTATTGTGTCTCGATGTTGCTGGCTACCGTGGGTAGACGAGTGAAATGTGAGTAGTTTCGGGCGTTGGTTCGCTACTGTCCAGTACGATTATCATTGCGAATAGACAGGCTTCAAGTGCTGCTTCCGGTAACGTCAGAATTTGACGTCAAATATGGACACATGTTGTAAAGGTACACCATTGCTTCCCACAACTGACGTAATGATGCAAAATAATAATTAGGGTTAGATGAAATTAACTTGACTTGACTTTATCACTCG
>JAODUO010000766.1:67500-70000 GCA_025642075.2 Ridgeia piscesae
ATAGTGTTTGTCTCGACCAGAAACCGCTCGTCAATGTTGGATTATTGAGACAGGACTGACGAGGCTCTGTTCTCTCACAGTCACGCAACTCTTCGGATACACCCAAATGGCCTGCTACTTCTTGACATTCAAGAGTTCGTGGAGAAGGGTGCTGCCCAGGTGTTTTCATCACAGGTGAGATATTGTGCCGATTGGGAATCCGATACTGGGTCACACGTGTCTATCCTGGACACGAGCTAAACGTGTCTCCTGCCTAGGTCATATCTTATTGATTTTGTGAGTTTGGTAGAAATGCATATGATATTGTGCATACTTTCCAATGTCCAGTTCATTTTCCTCGCCAAAAGAATCCAAAACACTACAACGCATGTATTGACGAAATAAATTAAATGATAGAAAGTAGAAGTCAAAACTACACGTTTGCTTGTATGTTGCCAATACAAAATGACAGGAGATATTTCAAGAAATGACGTACCATTGTAAAGTTCATGATCTGTGGAATCAAAATGATATCAAAGTAAACTTGACGATGTTGTTACGTAATACCCCCTTGTTGCGGCAGATCATATTCAGTGGTACACTGACCATCACGATATATCATGTGACATGGTTACCATCAGAAAATAAAACTGTTACTACTTAGTACTACTATTACTACTACATTACACACTCTACACCACCACCACACACCACCACCACCACCACCAGACAGCAGCAGCAGCAGCAGCAGCAGCAGCAGCAGCAGCAGCAGTAGCAGCAGCAACAGCAGCAGTAGCAGCAGTAGCAGCAGCAGCAGTAGCAGCAGAGCAAGACAGCAGCAGCAGCAACAGCAGCAGCAGCAGCAGCAGCAGCAGCAGCAGCAGCAGCAGCAGCAATAAGCAGCAGCAGCAGCAGCAGCAGCAGCAGCGAGCAGCAGCAGCAGCAGAGCAGCAGCAGCAGCAACAGCAGCAGCAGCGAGAGCAGTAGCAGTACAGTAGAAGCAGCAGAAGCAGTAGCATAGCAGAGCAGCAGCAGCAGCAGAGCAGCAGTAGCAGCTAGCAGTCAGTAGCAGCAGCAGCAGCAGCAAGCAGCAGCAGCAGCAGCAGTACATCAAGCAGAGCAGCAGCAGCAGCAGCAGCAGCAGCAGCAGCAGCAGCAGCAGCAGCAGAGCAGAAGCAGTATAGAGCAGCAGTAGTAGCAGCAAAGAGGCCAGTTAGCTTCAAGCACACATGCAATAACGACTTTTTTGTACGTAGGTGATTGAAAACGCAGCAGACAGCAGCGCTAGCAGCACAGCAGTAGAAACAGCGCGGCAACAGCGCAGCGCGCAGCAGCACAGCGGCGCAGCAGCAGCACACAGCGGGCCCGCAGCAGCAGCAGCTAGTAAAAACACAGCAGCAGCAGCAGCAGCAGCAGCAGCAGCGCAGCAGCAGCAGCAGCAGCAGCAGCAGCAGCAGCAGCAGCGGCGCAAAAGAGCAGCAGCAATTTTGCCAGCACATTCGCTGGCGCAGCAGCAGCAGCAGCAAGCAGCAGCAGCAGCAGCAGCAGCAGAGAGAGCAGCAAAGCAGCAGCAGCAGCAGCAGCAGCAGCAGCAGCAGAAACAGCAGCAGCAGCAGCAGCAGCAGCAGCAGCAGCAGCAGCTGCAGCAGCAGCAGCACGCAGCGCGAGCAGCGCAGCAGGCAGCAGCAGCAGCAGCAGCAGCAGCAGCAGAGAGAGAGAAGCAGAGCAGCAGTACAGAGCAGAGAGCAGCAGCAGCAGCAGCAGCAGCAGCAGCAGCAGCAGCAGCAGCAGCAGCAGCAGCAGCAGCAGCAGCAGCAGCAGCAGCAGCAGCAGCAGCAGCAGAAAGCAGCAGCAGCAGCAGCAGCAGCAGCAGCAGCAGCGGCAGAGAGCAGCAGTAGCAGTAGCATAGCACGTAGCAGTACAGTCAGCAGTAGCAGTAGCAGTAGCAGTGCAGAGCAGTAGCAGCAGCAGCAGTAGTAGTAGTAGTAGTAGTAGTACAAAATGATGGCTTCGAGTTAGTTATTCTTCTGTAAGACACACATGCAATAACGACTCTTTTTGTACGTAGGTGATTGGTAAACTGGAACTAAATCTGAAGGAAGTCCTAAAAACTACGCGCTACAGCAGGTGAGAAACAATTGTTTAACATTTTGTGCTGTGCCATTTCAGAATTAATAAACATTCTTTAGAGGAACCTATGATAAAGAACAACGGTTTATTGTTGTAGCATTTTGATACGTGGCGTGTTCTTGCAGTTTGCCTGCGGTGAAGCGAGGCGCTGCCTTCAACTGCTATTTCGCGACTTCAGACAACAGACTCATTGAGTACGACTTCGACGAGGTGATCTACGAGGCTGACTCGCCCTACCAGAATGTCAAGATCTACCACTCACTGCAGTTTGGAAACATGTTGTGGCTGGACAACGAACAAAGTGGGTATCCGAGTCACTATAACCTTCACAAAATTATGTTTAACACAACGTGTTGAAACCTGATTACAGTGCATCACGATTATCTATTAA
>JAODUO010000766.1:75000-85000 GCA_025642075.2 Ridgeia piscesae
AGATACATCATAGCACTGAACCTACTAGTATGCCTGTCCTACTGTACTCATCTCACATCAGAATCTTTTTTCAAAATCTCAAATGACACAATTGTTAAGGTGCTACATTCGTATGTGTCACACCAGATCGAAGTCTAATTGTGCTGTCACCCCATCAGTACCCCTGGCAGACCTCGTCTTTTAAGCTCAGTCAAATCGCTCGCGAGGAGTGTGGGTCATGTGATGTAATTTTGGGTGACTGGTTGCTCGTGCGATTAGACGGACAGATCGTTTAATGGAATTTCCACACATTTTATATCCGCTTTCAAATTGGGTCGGGTATTTGCGCTATTCCCACGGGTGAAGCAGTTGTGAGTTAACCCTGAACTAGTTCGACTCGGCTAAACCATGCACTTTTCTAAAAGGGGATCCGCCGTGTCTAATTTGCATGGCAAACAGCCCCGGTGTGGCGGTCCAGAACGTCAAACGGTCCAGAACGTCGAAGGTTAGCGGTTCATGTAATTGGTTAGCGTTTCATGGCAAAGGTTAGCGCGACGTTACGGTCCGACGGTCTGCAACGTCGAGCAGTCCAGAACGTCGTCCCACGTATGCACATGCGCGCTGAACTGGCGTAACCTCAGGTGGCCGATCAACTTTGACCCCGTGCCCGAATGTCGAGACTGAGTTCATGACCCCCGCGGCGACTGTGTTACATAATAAATCATGTCTACGCGCTGTAGCGACGACCTACTTTTCGACCCCCTACGATGCACACTACAGTTTCCAGTGTGCACGTGTTCTTTCCATTTATCTGCACAACGACCACGATGACGAGATATACATTCCAGACTGACTAGCTGCGGGCCGTAACGTCGCGCTAACCTTTGCTATGAACCGCTAACCTTTGCCATGAACCGCTAACCTTTGACATGAACCGCTAACCTTCCACGTTCTGGACCGCTCGACGTTCTGGACCGCCACAACGGCTTGAGAGGACGGGCTGGTCTGGAAACAGCGTGATGGGCGACGCCCATCATGAGACACTGCAGTTGCACAATTACGATGGATATAATATAATAGACCTCACAACGATGTCTCTATATTGCCTTAATTACTATACCATGTCCTGGTCATATTTTATTAACCCTTGTTGCAGGGAAACGGCGCTAACATGACCCTTGCCTTGGCCACCTACGAACGCCAATTGACAAGACTCCGGACTCCTGTGGAGTTCCGAAAAGAAGTCGTCTACATTCCATCTTATCACGAGTTGTATCCTTCGGCGGCACATAAATATAAGACATCGATTTGTGACAGGCACAAGCTATCATTCCATTCATTGAACAAGTATTCACATCGGTAGCAGTTTTGTAGTTTGAATATTGTTGTCGTTGATTATATATTTGTTTGGTTCAGTTTAGATTAACACATGATGGTTTGCATTAAGTACTGCATATAGCTTTAGATGCTCTTCTTGTAATTGTTGTATATTATAGTATACATACAGCCTGCACGCACACACGCACGCATGTATGCACACACATAATACAATTACGCACGCATGCACGCACGCATTTTTGCATACACGTAATATAATTTTAGATAAAAAGAAATGTTAGTCTTCCTCCACACGAGTCCACAGGCATGTTCTTTGGATATAATAATTATGCGATCGTATTTTAATCCAATCGCAGATATAATGATAATATATGGACAGCAAGTTTACTTGTTAGTAGCAATTATGCCTACCTTTCAAAGAGTACAGTTAAACTATTCATCGATCTGCCGAGTAATTATTAGCAAACTATTCATTCATGCGTTCCTTGACCTGATGGAATAGTTGGGTTTTCTATGAAATCTGGAAGAAACCGCAGCAATTCGAAAACGAGGCGCAGCCTGGGAGAATCTACATTACGTAGACTACAAGTGTATACGGAGTATACAGACTATTTACCTATTATTCTAATGTTACATGCTACCAGAAGTATTCACCAGTTGTGTTCCTTCATACGGTCTATATTATATAATTATTTATACCTTTCTTCTTTCATTACACGTGCATATATACCCACGTTGTGATTTAGAACAACGTACATCTCTCTCTCTCTCTCTCTCTCTCTCTCTCTCTCTCTCTCTCTCTCTCTCTCTCTTATTTCTCTCTCTCTCTCTCTCTCTCTCTCTCTCTCTCTCTCTCTCTCCTCTCCTCCCTCCCTCCCTCCCTCCCTCCCTCCCTCCCTCCCTCCCTCCCTCCCTCCCTCCCTCCCTCCCTCCCTCCCTCCCTCCCTCCCTCCCTCCCTCCCTCCCTCCCTCCCTCCTCCCTCCCTCCTCCCTCCCTCCCCTCCCTCCCCTCTTTCTCTCTTCTCTCTCTCTCAAAGAAATGTTGCTGTTTTCGTGATTTGCTGATATTCACAATTAATGCCATTGCGAATTTCCGATCTGCCTTCAAAACGAGAAATAGCAACACACGAACGTTCTCTGTTGTCATTCAAACGATATAGTTAACCGATTGATCCCCATTATACTAGCTGGCTTTGGAATTCCAAAAATCAGCTGTGGTTGTGTATAACATCCTGTTTAAGCTAACAGCTAACACCATGTTGGTCATTCCTCTGATTGTGGGAATATGTGTCGGGGTGTTTTATTGTAGTCTATACCCTTTAGTGGATCTATGAGCGTGCACACATTGTTAATTGCTGTATGCGTTCATATAATAGTACCCGAATGGTGTTGGGTTTTTACACCTGAAGAAAACTAGTGTTTTATGTATACTTGTGGACGGTCTACCAATAAAACCGCAAGTAGTCGCTTGTACACACAGTGTCCACGTATCACTGTGCATGTGAATGTCTCGTGTGATATAATGTTCGTATTTTCCACAACCCATGCGAATCAACGAGATCATGGAGGCACGTCCGATAGACCTTTGGAATTTGGTGTCCCTCCATCTAGACCTGATGGAATGTTCTCCCATTTGGGTTAGCAGAAGCTGAAGTTACGGCGGCAAATTATTGTTTTAACAGAACCCCCCTCGACCCCTATTTTCTAATGTCATCATTTGTGGGTCGAGACAGTTAGGTGGGGGGGGCGGCGGCGGCGGCGGCGGCGGCGGCGGCGGCGGCGGCGGCGGCGGCGGCGGCGGCGGCGGCGGCGGCGGCGGCGGCGGCGGCGGCGGCGGCGGCGGCGGCGGCGGCGGCGGCGGCGGCGGCGGCGGCGGCGGCGGCGGCGGCGGCGGCGGCGGCGGCGGCGGCGGCGGCGGCGGCGGCGGCGGCGGCGGCGGCGGCGGCGGCGGCGGCGGGCGGCGGCGGCGGCGGCGGCGGCACTACTGATACAGATACTTCTCGCGCCGCTTTCCAGTGTCGCTGTTCGCGACAGCTCGACAACTATAGCCAGTGACGCGGGAATTAATTTCATTTAGGCGGGCTAAGAACCGCTACAGCTTCAACGCCACTCCGCTTAACCCGCGGTCTCGCGCCCCGACTCCCCAAATTGGTCTAGCTTCTCGTCTCGCGCAGCGTATATCTGTAGACCGGAGAGGTCTGTTGGAAATTTTTCGCCGCCTCGGCGCACAAAATTGGCTTAATTCTTGCTGTTTCTCTGGCACAACCGCATATGCCCCAAAAAATCAACGATCACCTTGCACCCATTTCAACATGTTTTCATACGCTTTTGTGTGTATAATTATATGTGCTTATTCTCGACGCAATATTTTCGCATCCGTCTCAGTGTCACGTCGGATTTTCTGGGGGTGCAGAACCATAATGTCTGACGCTACCGAAATTCCAGGGAGACTGTCAAATATGAATTTGGTTCGGCCGCCATGCAGGGTTTTGTGGGAGCTTCATTTGATGCAATCAGAGGTGGTGCTTTCCCCATAAACTATCTGGATCCGGCCCCAATTCATGCATACTTATGTGTAGCGTGTGCATGCATGGACGTTATGTGCATGATGTGTATAATTATGTAGGCCCTATATTTGGGTATCCCGTATGGGTACACTCGAGTGAATATGTACGTGTGTGTATGTGAACGTGTGTATGCATGAGTGCGTGCGCGCGTATATATATATATATATATATATATATATATATATATATATATATATATATATATATATATATATAAGAGGAGCGCATACTGCTTTGTTAAAACGGGTTTTACACTTTCGCAGCCAGAATATATAAATTCTGATATCATTTGACTTGTTTTCTTCGCTCTCCAGCTTTGTTTATCTATAAGGGTTTATAATTCTTGCAAGTTTCAACACGATATTTGCGATGTTCAGTGATGCCACCCTGCGTGTGAAATTGACCCTACTTTGCACTGCACTTGTTTGATGCATAAATTAGTCGATCGAGGCTGAGCCACCCACAATAAGGTGCTCATCCGCCATTCCCCGTGCGACCAAAGAGTACCCTATAAAATCAGCATTATGCAGGTTGTCTGAATTTCTGTGAGCACATATATAGTGTGAAGTGAGTAGAAATGATGTTTTCGTGCGCGTGGCATCCTAGATAGCATGGAAACGTTAATCTAACGTTCATTTAACGTTAGCAGAAACGTTGGTTTAACGTTTAAGTGTGAACGTTTTTTTTGCGTTATTTTGCTCGTTTTTTTAACGTAGATCTACGTTTACATTTTAACCAAACAAAAACAACCAAAAACTAACGTTTCGGGAACGTTATAAATTTAACGGTAACCAAAATCAAACGGTTCTAACCAAATGCAACGTTAATGTACGTAACGTTTGCATGCTATCTGGGATCAGAGCTGTCAAATTATGACAGCTGTCAAATTATGACAGCTGTCAGTCGATGCATTTCTGCGTATTAATACAGTTGTCAGTTTGCTTGGTGGTGTAATCAGGGGCAATCCATGAGTGGTTCAAGCAGAAATGGAGGGGTGTAAGGTTTGAAAGAGGTTTGTGGGAGCCTGATCTCGAGGTATGAGAAGTTCACGAATTTTTCACAGAACTTCTGTCTGTGGAGGGTAAATATGCTGTGAAATTGTCAATAACAGAGCTCGACCCCCAAGATTAGGAAATGAAAGAAACGTTATAATGGTCGCCTATGGAAAATGCAAATGTGGTCTGACTCCTACTCGAGACAGTACTTTATCGACATACTCGATCCTATTTATGGATACCGATCTATGAAGAGCTTCGATATCAGCGCGCATGCGCATTTGAAGCAGTTGGTTTGGACCCGACCTGAGGCCGACAGCAGCAACATGCCTTCGCATACGACACTGTTGGAGTTTCGCGTTCCGTGCACCCACACCGATCCCGGTAATTTCCTCTGTTTGCAGATGTACAGTAATGTGTTCAGTCAGAGAACGTGGTTAAATAGCAAATGCTTGGAAAGCGTAGTAATAACAATTGAGGTTTACAACCATCGTCTGCCGTCAGCGTGGCGCGTGGGGTGACGTGACGTGAGTCGTGACGTGACGACAGAAACTACTCAGTAACCAGTACTTTGAGTAGGGTATGGCGGGGCAGTTTGGCCACAAAGCAAGCGCCGAACGGTCGCCGTGGAAAAATTTAATAAATCATCTCGCAATACCTGGGTAGATCTGGTCTACAAATAAGTTGAATCAACTATACTATTTTATATTATTATTATACATGTTAAATTATTCGTATGAAGTTGAAACAACGTTTTTCTGAGACCCAAGAAAGAGAATGCCAACATGTAATAACTTTTAACAGTTTTGGTTATAGTTATCTAATGTTGCATTTGATGAGTGAATAACTGAATATGCAATAAGTTTGGATAATTATATCTTTGCAGTAGTTTAATTAAGTTTTCTGAAGTTTGGCTAAGTACTAGTTAGATGAATATTTATTAAAATTTACACTACAAATTTTCCCTTTCAGAATTGCATGAATATACGCACCTTTGCAGTTTCTGAATTATGAACTAATGACACCCTTTGACGTATTCTATTTAAATCTTATTTGAGATGATGAAAATGTATTTAGTATATATATATATATATATATATAATATATATATATATATAATATATATATATATATATATATATATATATATATATATATATAATTTTAATAGGTTAATATTTAAATTTATTTACATCTATATTATATGCATAGAGAGGTAATCATTATGCTGCTTATAGTGATTGGTACTTTTTAAATTTAATTTACAGAGAAACATCCCCAAGAAACAAGTCAAAGTTGACAAACAGATCTGCTACATAAATATTTACTAAGTGTCATACTGCTAATAAAGCATATGTAAAGGTTATTGAAGCCTGTCGCAAAACAGTATAATGTATTGGGTGAGTTAACTTGTACAAATACTTACATAACAAATAGGTTGCTGAAAGGTCTCATAAGAAAATAATAAATATTATGGGTAGGCCTAGGTCACAAAATAAATTTTACAAATATATTTTTGACACGCTATACAATGATAGCAGTTTTAGCTGCATTTCAACTGAATGGTCCAGCCCCAGTATGATTGCATGCCGGGGTTGGGTCCAAATACACATTTTGTGATCAAATACAACTCAGCCAAATCAAATTCAAGTACAAATACATTGCTTTTCCAGATATAAATATAATTACAAATTTCCAATTCAAATACACTGGCATTTTTTTATTCAAATACGATTCAAATATGTGGCTCGTGTTTTCATTATAAAATGAAATAAAAGTTACTTACTTTCAAGTGTATCATAATGGGTGTCTGGCTTGATTGACTGCTGTAAACTAATTGGCAGGCAGGTTTACAAGACTGTCCTTATCCGTACTACTGTGCCAAGTGCCAATTAGTGTGTAGCTCTTCCCTTGGCAAATTTTCTACAGGTTGTACAGTAACTGGAATGAAACGAAAGATCTGAATGGAACTCATATAAAATTTACTTTGCAATGCCCCCTTTGGGAATAGTGCAGACACCCGTCCGATTCATGACCCAGTTCCAGGACAGCCAGGACAAAGCCCTAGAGTTTCAGGGATCCCAATACAATTTCCCCTTTGACCTTTCTCACAAGTCACCCAGTGGTATTCCATATGTTAAAATTTGTCTGCTTCACAAATCATTGGAACTTGACCCAAGCAATGTTAATGTTTGAGATTATCTTAAAAGTTTTGCCAGATAATCTGCCATGGGTAATGAGACTGATATAATCAGCAGCGCCCCCTTGTGAGTATGACCAGGGTTGACCACACAGCAACACTTGACCACATGGTTTCTGGTCTAATGACTAATACTGAATATGCTCACTTAAACCCAGTTCACACTACAAACAGGTTTTGAATCAGCTCAGTTAATGTGGATTAACTGAGCTGGTTCAAATACCCCTTAATTGTGTACACACTACAGACAAGAGGGAGTAGTTTCTGTCCACTAATCCCATTCTTTTGATTAATGACTTAGATGAGCAACTGGGTGGGGCATTAATTAGGTCAAGTGATGTTAAGAGCCCAGCCTGGTGCAATGATCCCTGGTGTCAACTTGTGGCATTAATTAAGTCAAAGTTAGTGCAACTTGCAGCTAATCCCCTTTGCATCCACACTAGCAGTTTGAACTGGTTCAAAAACTAAACCAGTTCAAACCCCCTCAAGGAGTTGGATTACTTTAATCCCGTTTAACTCACTGATCCAGTTTAGATTTTGTAGTGTGAACGCTCAACGGGAGCGAAACCGGTTTCGCACCAGATTAAATTTGCTAGTGTGAACAGGGTAATAAAGCTACATATAAACTACTTTGTTATCCCTTCCCGTATTCCAGAGGTAAAGAATTGTGCAAGTAATACAGTAACATTGATACTTTTGATCCGTCCATGTAACACACGAACCATGCATTTCTGATACATAGTTTCTAAGATGTAATTTTGTACGAGTCCGATTGACCTTAGAACAGTAAGTGTAATTGCTGTTACTGATGAAGACTACTTGTAACGTCCACTGAAACTCTCAACAGGTCAAAGAAACATCTCAATTTGGATATGAAATATTTGTTTCTGTTAAGGTTTCCTTGTAATTAAAGGCCACATTTAACAAGATTTAACAAGACTGCCACCTAGAGAATCAACTATAGATGGCAGGTGGACAAGGAAGCCCTTTGGCTTATCGAGAGTCCAACCTATCTTTCTAAATGTACCCAGCCCTTCTTATGTACAGTATATGTCGATTTTATTTTTAAACATACTAACACTACTAGCACCTACACAATCAGCCGATAATCTGTTCCATTCATTTACTGTTCTTAATGAAAATGAAAATTTTCTAATATCTAGTCTACACTGCTTCTTTGCTAATGTAACTCCATGTCCTCTAGTCCTTCTCTCTTCCTTGGTAATAATCGAAACAAAAATATTTCTGTCAATATTTTCATACCCATTCAATATTTTAAACACTTCTGTCTGATCTGCTCTCAGTCTCCTGGTTTCTAGTGTTGTTAATCCACATACTTTTAGACGCATTTCATAACTAATATTCCTGAGTTTTTTAATCATTTTGGTTGCTCTCCTTTATACTCTTTCTAGTATATCAATATCCTTCTTGCGGTATGGCCTCTTATCTTGGGATAAATCTTCACTGCCCCTTAATAACAAACGGTTGATGCTTTTTTCAAATGATAATACTGCCAAAATATTTTAATATTCCATAAGAGTACACAACATAAAATAAAGCTTTTAAATTAGCCATTTTATGAACTCTCCTGAGAATGCCTGACTTGGATTTGTCAGTCTTGGTTCTAGCAAAATCTAACGCAGCGCAGTCACGCAGTGTCGTGTAAATAACGCAGAGAATGCTGGTAATCCCGACAGTTTTTCCACAACTGATGTTGCTGTTCTGCCCCTTGCTGTACAACTCCCATTTAATTTCAATTTCTAAATGTTTCACCAAACTTGTGATTTTGGGGTTGTCGTTATATTGAATAATGCATATTTTGGAGTTATTTGCATTTTGGGTTGACAAAATATGGTTTACATTTGATATATTTTATAACAGCCACCCAGCAACATGTGACAGAATGTCTGGGACTTCACGGCTTCAACGAGCCTCACAGCTTGGGGACTGAACTGGGTGATGGCCAAGGAATCATTGCTTTATACATGAGGCCAGATGGAAGGTGGGTTAAATTTTACCAGTAAAGTGATTAGTAATATAATTAAAGTGATAAGAAGATACAAGTAGACGAGCTGAACACAGATAAGCTGTAAAGACAACAAAGCAGAATATCATGTTGAACTTACCTGACCCTCACCAGGGAATGTGCATAACTTTATCTAGTGACGCGTCATCAGGGCTTTGTGGCTTTTAGTTTATGCAGGATAAAATTATTGCCAGTCACACATGTTTTGGTGGACATATGGATGTTAATTGTTAAGCCAGTTTACAAACTTTTAAATGTGTCTGATGACCTGAAATGGACTAAAAACACACATGTGACACCATTTTCACTCACTTTCAAGGCATAACTAACAATATCTATGGTTTTGGAAGATGTTTTTTGTTTGTCTCCTTCATTTTTTTACCCGTCCACCATATTTTTACCCGTCCATATTCGTTTTTACCCGTCCAAATGATGGGTGGACTGGTCTCTACATAAAGCTATGCCTGTCATTTGAAAGGGTAAAGTCAATTTTTTGATGGTTAATATTTTTTGAGGGGCAAAATACTGGTTTTAATTATGTTGTAAATTTTGTTTTGAAAATGGGTGTCACATTTGTGAATGCGTGGATTTTTATGGTGAAAACTAATATTGTGACACCCATGTAGCGCCGGCAATGGTAACATACCTTAAATTATTTCATTATATTATACGCATACAGTGTAAACTATGTGTGTCAGATGTTTTGGGATGGATTAAGATTAATCTAAGTACTGTATTTGAGGACACCATGTCATGGGTACCAGTTGATAAGGGTTGACACTTCAGTGACATGAAAAGAACTGTTGTTTTCTAACCTTATTCTAGTTCTAGTTGTTTCCAGCACTCGGCAGGGTTCTATAAACTGACTAGTCTGTATATTGTGAGATCTCATTGA
>JAODUO010000766.1:90000-165000 GCA_025642075.2 Ridgeia piscesae
TGACGATCCAAGTGAGTACATATATGTCTGATGATTAAATATTCTTGGCATCATAAGACTGCTCTTATTTTTTGCATAACACCAATGAAACTATCCTGTAAGAATTTTACATTTACAAAAAATGTCAGAAGAGTTCTTGGAACAGCTGAGATATAGTTATGATTGGTTACATTAAACCATGTTCTCTATGGAAGGAATCAGATCAGACATCTTCAGATCTGTGGACTAAATTTAATAATCGATCAGGTTTCAGAACATTATGCCACTGCCATATTCTGTTTTCCAAACAGCCATAAATATTGTAGACCAACGGGAATTATGGTAGAAATGACAACATTGTGTTTACAAATACTTTATCAAAGTACATGTACATTAACTACATCGTATCAACTGAGCATGAAACAGTTTAGGAAAATGTTTAATACGTTTCTCTCTCTCACCCTCCTTTTCCCTCCCTCTCGTGCCTCTCTCTCTCCCTCCCTCCCTCCCTCCCTCTCCCCCCTCTCTTGGCATAATTTAACAAACTATGTGGAGTACATTACAAATATCACTTTGTAGCAATTAATTTATAAAGTTTTTCACTGCTGAGCTCTTTAGTGTCAATGCAATGATGACTGATTTGTGGCTTGTTGAGACTTGGCTGAAAGTGACATCGCCTACACTCACGCTATCACGGGAAGTGGACAGGAGTGTTACCGGGACAAGACGGTGCTGGTACTGGGAGGAGGAGATGGGGGAATACTGCACGAACTGCTCAAGGAATCACCCAGATTTGTGACCATGGTTGATATATCCTTGAATTGTAACACTCACATGTGTGGGTGCACCTGTACGTACCCTGCACAATGCACACACATGCACGCACGCACGCACGCACGCATGCACACACACATATACACACCCATATACACACACACACACACAAACACACACACACACACACACACACACACACACACACACACACACACACACACACACACACACACACACACACACACACACACACACACACACACACACACACACACACACACACACACACACACACACACACACACACACACACACACACACACACACACACACACACACACACACACACACACCACACACACCACACACACACACACACACACACACACACACACACACACACACACACACACACACACATACACACACAGTTGGAATTAGAGAGAACTATCTGGCCACAATATTAACCAATAATTCAAAATCCAAGAGCCTACAATGATAACTATCATTGGCGCAGTTGGTAGTGAAATAAATTGAAGCTCAGTATAAATGGCTCAAGTGATAAACATATCAAACCAAACTGGCCAATAGTGACTGTGGTGTATGTGAAGGGATTCAATGCAAGCCATTCAGTCTAAAAGAAACACTTGATTAATCCAAGAATGGCAAACATTTATGTATGACTAAGTAACATTAATTAATGACATTGTAACATAGATACGTTGACCTTAATAACAGTGTACATAGATCAGCTGGTGGTTGACGCAGCAAAGCGCCATCTACGGGGCATCTGTGGCGACTCCATGGACCAACTGACAGGACCAAACTATGAGGTATTGTCATTGTTGGTCCCCTCCTTGTTCTATTCTTTCACAATTTTTACTCAGTCTGTAACATTTGTTTAGTGGAATTGAAATGGCAAGTGAAAATTGTCATGCACGTGAGTTGAACACAAACATTATATTACTTTGTAATAAACTGTTTAACTGGACATCATTGTCAACTTCTCTGGGATAAATTAAGCCATTGCTGTAATAAATATGCAGACTAGTCATACACAAAAATCCACCGCTGTCTAATAATAATGGGTAGTCCTTCTAAAGTGCAAATCTGTTAAGGATTAGAACTCAGTGCGATTACACCTACCATTTACAGAACAGTAAACAGTACACAACCAACGCTAACCCACCCAGAACACTGGACTATCTGTGAAAGGGAGAATGCTAGTCGCAACTAGGGCTTTATGCAGGGCCAAATTATTGCCAGTCACACATGTTTTGATGAACACATGGATGTTAACTGTTAAGCCAATTTACAAACTTTAAGATGTGTCTGATGACCTGAAACGGACTACAAACACACATGTGACATCATTTACACTCACTTCTAAGGCATAACTGACAATATCTATGGTTTTGCAACACCTTTTTGTTTTACCCGTCCACCTCCTGTCCACCCATATTTCTACCCGTCCACAACGGTTTTTACCCGTCCAAATAATAGGTGGACGGGTCTCTGCATAAACGATGGTTGGAACATATGTTTTCAAACGAGATTTAAAAAGAGATAGATTAGGGACATTTTGAAGGCTGACAGTGCATTACAGATGGCTGGTGTCTGTCATAGCTTTATGTAGAGACCCATCCACCCGTCACTTGGAAACCGAATATAGATGGGTAGAAATATGGTGGACGGGTAAAAAAATGAAGGAGCAAAAAAAGTCTTCCAAAACCATAGATATTGTTAGTTATGCCTTGAAAGTGGGTGAAAATGGTGTCACATGTGTGTTTGTAGTCCATTTCAGGTCATCAGACACATTTAAAAGTTTGTAAACTGGCTTAACAGTTCACATCCATGTGTTCACCAAAACATGTGTGACTGGCAATAATAAAAAAAATTATCTTGCATAAAGCCCTGGTGTCTGTCACTAGGAACTCAGTCTTACAGCAGCACAGTTAACTGTTCTCATTAAACACTCAGTCACACATGAAAGTGTGTGTAGACAATGAGCCTGTTTGACTGTGTAGTCAATGTGCCGCAGGTGTTGATAGAGGACTGTGTGCCAGTGTTGAAGCAGTATGTCAAAGAGGAGAAACTCTTCGACTTTGTCATCAATGACCTCACTGCTGTCCCTGTCACCAAAGAAGCGACCGGTATGTCACTTATTAAATGTCTCTTCTCACATCAATATTTGCATTTCGTCTTTATAGCTTTTTTGTCCTATGGGTTGGAGCAGACTTATGGCGTCACTTTGTGTCCACCATGTGCCGTTAGCTGCCGTATCTCAGAAACCATTCAGGATCTGTTTTTATTTTTTTGTATCTTCAAAACTACTGATTTTCTGTAAATGAAATCGACTTTATTTTGATGCTTAATTATCTTTAAAATGGTGTGACTAATATATTGTCACCTGTATGTTAACATTAATATTCCAAACAACTATATAATGAAAAATCATACTTTTTATTTATATCAACTGCGTTCTGATCACTAGTAACTACCCTGGTAAGTGGATTGGAATCTTGACCAAAAACAACTGAATTTCTATGGTTAATGATGAAGCACATATATTTCTAAATAGATTCTTTACTCAATAGCTGGGTTTTTTCCTATTTAATTTCAGGTGATCTCTGGAATTTCCTACGTCAAATTTTGGATCTTTCAATGAAGGTGTTGTCACCGGTTGGCAAATATTTCACTCAGGTTTGTGTTTTTTGTGTTAGCCAAGCTGTTAATTTATTGTCATGTAACAACATGGTGTCTTGTGAATAAGAACACTACTGATTTGAAGAAGATATTGATGAAGACATTGCAAGCCATCAAACAGAAATTCAATACTTCAAAAAATGAGAGTTACTATATTCGTTCTATTAAGCGTACGCCGGTACATGCCCTCTCTTCAGTAGCGTCTGACATTGTAGTAACAATCTCAAAACCTAACTGCAAGGCAACATTGCATGTTGATTCCGCAATTATAATTTCATTTCAACATTTATCACAGATTCAAAGGGCTGTTTGGGGGAAACCACGCACACCACCTCTTTATGTGTTGATTTCTTGGATCGTTGGCCTCTCATCTCTAAATTAGCAATGTATTTTACATGACACATTGACAGTTTATCATCGTCTTCATTGGGCAGCCATCATGTGCCAGGGTAGGGCAAAGATTATTAATAGTCATGGTTATGGTTTATTGTACTTTTCATGGGGTGTAGGAGGCTTTTCCGCTATCTGAAATATTTGAGTGATCAGTTGCCACCAACAAAAATGTGGTTTGTGTTCCGTGGGTTTGATATTTAAAATAATTAATAATTTTCTATTACGGATATTAGAATATTTACTAACTTGACAACAGGTTCTATTAATGATGTATCCTCTTCATAATGATTCCAGGGGAACGGAGCGAATATGACTGAAGCATTGGCCATGTATGAACAGCAACTGGCCAAGTTGGAGACACCGGTGGAGTACAGCAAGGAGCCCGTTCACATTCCTTCCTACCACGAACTGTATCCTTCTCACGTTCCACTCACTTCTCACTGTCCCAAAGTCTTATGTTAAAGCGACATGGTCCGTTCGTTGCTGTTAATTTTTATTGCAAAATCATGTTATACGGTATAAATTATACCTATTATAGCATAAAGACAATCAAAATATGTTTTCATGTACCATTTAGGGGTTGAAAATAGACGCAGTAAGGGCGCTTAACTCAGTGTACACATCGACCACGAGGCGTTTTCAAAACCGTTGTAGGCGTGGCTAAAAGCCCAGAAGGAAATGCATGATCACGCGATGCATATCACGTGAACACAAATTGACGCCACTAACGCCACACCCAGCCAGGTGCACGGCTCCCAGTTTGTAAAGGTCAAAGGGTGGGTGTCACTCGCGGCGATTTGAGTGACAGCGTCAGGATTCTTATAAACATTCGACGTTTAACATTACGAAGTCAGTTCTGTTTCGATAAAACATTTATTGGCGGTCAGGACGCTACAATAGTTATAACTCATACTGATTAACATGATTTTGCAATCAAAATAAAAAGCCACGAACTGATCATGTCGCTTTAAAGCCATGTCCGCATTTCAATTCTCCACTTGGATCTGGCTATTTTCATGAAAAGTCTAACTAACTCATTACTGACCTGCCAGCTTGGTGGTGCACAATTTGCATTTAGTTGTGATGAAATTTGCTCACCACCTACTGTTATTGGTCTGGTCTAAAATACTTGGTAATAGGGGTTGATTTATTCAATTAATTTATCGCATTCGTTCTATTCTGGTAAAAGAGAACTTTTTTGTGTTTGTTATTGATTAATTCAATTAATTTTACTGTATTCATTCTATGAAGTGTACATGCCCTAGCCCCCTTTTTCAGCAGAGTCTGACATAAATCTATGACAAAAACATATCATATATGATACATCATTCATTGTAATTACTATCAAAACAAGTTCACCTTAATTAAGACTAAACAAAATCAATAGCAAACTAAATTAAGGAAGCTTTAACAAATGTATTTTTCTGTGTTTTTTTAACGTTATTATGCTTAAATATTTGCAAATTTACATCCATTTCATAGGTTATTATTAATATTTAAACACAGAAATAAGTCAAATGGATAGCCAGGTCTATTGTTGCAAAAATAATGTGCTGAAATATGAAACATTGAATATTCCTTAACTTTTTTAAACAGGTGGGTTTTCTATAAAGTGTGGATGAAGTCACAGCATTCATCGGAAAAAGAAACTTAGACAGTCTTTGAGATACTGCTAGATACAGAACTATTTCAGAACTTTGAAGCATCTACAAAAAGTAGTGCATTCCATTGGCTATATTGATATAATGTGCAATATTTGAGGTAATTCAACACATACGCAGTATATGAATTTTTTTAAATCACCTTGATTTCGACATGATCTGCTATAAAATGTTACTGCATGTTTATCTTGATCAGTATTTAAGATGTGTTAATGCTGCATTAAAAATATATAGACAGGTCACATCAGACATAATTATACAGTTTTATGTAATGTTGTGTGATCTTTCTTTGTATTGTAGCATTGTCAAATGCAAATGTAATTAATATTCTCATATCCTGACTTATCCCGAGTATCACTAATTAAGCATAATGTGCTGATTTGCATCAGGACGTTTTTTATGATAATAACGTAATCACACAAATGTTTATAAATTGGTTTTAATTGTATACAAATGATATAAGTGTATATGTGTATAGGAGATAGCAATGATATTGTCAGTATTACTTGTCATCCCACAAATGTTATTTTTAATGATTAAAATTCATCCTAACTTTAGTTTTATCGTGAATGATTGCATTTACAGGATGTGAGTTCGAGTTAATAGTGCTGCATTATATGCATCTGTCGTAGTAATTAATCCGTTCGTTGTGGGTTATAGACAATACTGACCAACTTCCCCTGCGCTACCTCAATAGTTGATATATCTATCCACTAGAGGGCGCCAGTGTGTGGCGCACGTGACAACAGGAAGTTGACTCCAGGGTTGGTTGTCAAGGCTGGATGAGTCCGTAGGTGCGATTCGCCACACTTATCGCGCAAAAGCTTTTTGACAGTCCATTAAAACGTGTCCAGCGTGGTTTTGTTAGCCGGCAGATCGCCTGGCGGTATTAAACTAGATATTTGTGAGTCAACATATCGCCCGACCGTGGCGGGGAATAGGAAACTCACGCTCACGGGGCATCGACGATTTCCGTCGTCATGTCGCCGAGTAAGTCGCTCTCAGTCTCAGACATTGCTAGGGGCAGTAAGTAAAAGTGTCGCATCACGCAGTTTTACACAATTAATTAAACTATGTTCTTAATTAAACAGCCCGCAATTCAACAGGATAGGCATTCACATAATGATACTCTCTTGCAGTGCTTGCGGGTTCTCACCAGTCCAGAATAAAATCGGGTCCTTACTACTGTGGGGTACATCGTAAGGAGCCAATATTATACAAGGGTACATTGCAGGATATTAACCTGACAACTGCATCCTTCAGGTACCTCCAATAGACAACACACACCACCACTACTGTCCTCCACACCACACCCTCCCCCCATCAAAGCACAAACAGTCTTATATTCCACTTCCAGATAACACGAAGCCAGCCATCCTGAAACCGACTAGTGCGTGATGCCCCCCAGTAGGGGTTTTGCACTACAAAAGATCCAAATCAATCTTAGTTATGAGTTATAATATGTCACAGAAGCCTAGCGCTACACATATGCAATTCTGTATGCAATGGCATTTAACAGTTACAACAGCGAGTGAAGCATGTTACTGTTCAACTCTGTCCAATTTGTTGTGTGTGTGTGCATTTTAGAAATAAGTTGACTTGCAGTAAATTTAATGGGATGTGGTCGGAATGCACCAGTTGCAGTGCACCTACTGCTTATTTGCAATGCTCCAGTTGCTCGGTAACAATTAATGCACCAACCATTACATTTTAGACGCAATGCACCAGCAATGTGGAACAGCTTTGTTGCATGCAATTAATGCTCCAGTTTTGGTCACAATGCTTCATTTTGGTGATAACTGGTTTTAGTTAATAAATAACTAGTTATCTATTATAAAACATAATGGTAACTCAGTTAGTATAACAACGTAAGCGGAATGTCTTTTAGGTGGTTACTATGCACAAGTTTCTAGTCTTCTACACATCAAAGGACGTTGTAATCACTACTTCGATCATATGATCTTATATTAGGTTATGTAATACAATCGTACACATATATACAAAGACAAAACATCAGTTATTTTCAAGAATGTACAGAAAGTCAAAGAAATGTCATTTCTATATTAATTCTGCATTTGATATGTAATGTTTAATATCGACAAAATCTACTACATACATAGGCTTGACAATAGTACAATCATTGGGGCTTTCCGACCAACAGATGTGCATTGCGAGTATACAGTTGGAGCATTGCGACTACCTGGTAGGTTTGGTGCATTCAAGTATTTCGGCATTCAGGCACTGGGGCATTCCGACTATATATATATATATATATATATATATATATATATATATAAATATATCAGTGTTTCCCCTGCTAAATAATGAGGTGGGCCACTTTGCTGTTTTTCTAAGCCACATTGCTCAAAATATGCCAGTATTGCCACCTCATAACTATTTCTTGCTATAAACATGTTTACATGCTGCTACCTTGTAGTTACAAATAAATTTGTTTCCTTTCTATATACTGTACCAGGGAATGGGTTAGAACACCCTTCACATTGCACCATTTTGAATGTTGTTTTTAAAGTTCTGGGTGGCCATGCCCCCAGACCCACATAGCATTGTGTCACGCCTTCAATGCTCACTCAGCCCCTCCTATACCAACTCACCCATCATTTCACTCGGGAAACACTGTATAGTAAGGAATGTTATGTATTTTTACGTTGAGTTGTGATTTTACAGAGGAAAAAGGAAGTATGACTGCCATCATTTATAAAATACACTGATATTATTGATTCTCCCGAGACTATGACTGATCAACTCTTTAGTGTTATTTACAATTTTAATTGAAACCTAAAGAAATAACTTTTTAGTTGATCGTGGCACAGTGGCTAGAACTTCAGCCTCTCGACTAAGAGACCTTGGTTTTAATCCTGGGCTGCCCGGTCAAACCTTGGGCAAGTTTTTTCATTCTACCTTGCTCCAGTTCACTCAGCTCTATGAATGAGTACCTGGTTATAGATGATGGTGGATCTTATTGCATTATTTGTAGCATAGATAGGTGCTTCCTAGACAAGTTGATATGGTGTTTGAATGAACAGGTCTGCCAGTTAATAAAGTGTACATAAAGTGTTTTGAGCAATCCTGAGGATTGGATACTGTGCTGTATAAGAACTTACATTTTTATATGAAGACCTGTCTTCATATAAAAATGGTAACTACCCTGGGTAGTGGTAACTAGTGGTCATAGTTTATATTGATAAAACCTGTTTTATCAATATAAACTATGACCACTAGTTACCAGGTCAATGCAAGAATGGGTCAAGATCACTATTGGTGTAATTAATAAGTCTCTTTTCTGTATGTTTTAGTCGTCTGGCCAGTCGTATTTGCCTCGCCAGTCCACACTGTCACAAATTACGCAGATCTCTGATGCGCTGTTCCTTGGGAGTGCTCCGTCTGTCACGGCTCAGAAAGTCCACCAAGCCGGCATAACCTGCATCCTAAACCTGACGATCGAGATCCCGAACAAGCGATTCGCCGCTGTTGAGTGCGTCAAAATAACAGTTGATGATTCGCCAGACGTGAATCTGAAGGCACATTTTGACTACTGCCTCGCGAAGATCGATGAGGTCCAGCAAAGAGGTGGAAAGACACTCGTCCATTGCATCGCCGGCGTCAGTCGGTCGGCTACGATCTGCATTGCCTACATGATGAAACATCACGGGATGACGCTGCGCCAAGCGTACCAGCACGTGAAGCAGAAACGACCCATCATTCGTCCCAATGTGGGGTTCTTTCAGCAGCTTATTGCTTATGAAAAATGGCTGCATGGGGAGACGACTGTGGAGATAGTCAACTCACCACTCGGACCGATCCCAGATGTTTACGAGGAGCAGACTCGTTGCTTGGTGTGTATATGAGGTCACCCCGCAAAAAAGGCATCACATCTGTTTTGTACAAAATAAATTGTTGACATTTAGTGCACGTTGTGACATTTGTTGATAAAAATTAAGAAATGTGTCACAAACCTAACTTGCATTTTATTATTTATTTGTAAGTTATTCTGTTGTAAAGAATCATGATAAGTGTATTTAATGTCAGTAACGTTATTTTCCATATTAATATAAAGTTGACAAAACATCATTAGTTTATCACTTTGAAAGCATGCTTGATAAACAGACCAGGCCTGAGGTCAATTCCAATCCAAAAGGAATTGGAATTGATCAATTCAGTTATGCTCCAATTCAGAGCAGGGATTGGTAATTCAATGCAAAGGAATTAAGTACCTGCGATGTCTTTCATCATTGCAAGTAATGATTTGCAGTGGTGTTTAGTGACTAAGAGAAATCAGACTATAAGGTGAAATTGCTAGTCGAAGTCGAACACTACCCAGCAATTAGTCGGTGGATGAATGGGAAGCCAGTTTGAACTGTCCTATCACCTCGTGTGAAAGTGAGTGTCCCAGGAGACTCCATCCATGAATCATCCAAACCCTTGCCCTGGCAGCAATTGCATTTTCCCACGACCACATGCAATGCAAATACACTGTAATAGGCCTAGAACATGCCAGGACACCTCCAAACTGTATCCTGTCAAGGATTGCCAATACACACATTAGCCCAGCGAGACTGAAGATGGTTTCATCCCTGTAGTTGTAACATAAAAGTAACTAAAATAATATTATGGAAGTACAAATAATTAAAAATATTTATATACATACCAGTTTCAGGTGGAATATGGACCGCCATAGAAAATGGACTTGAGCATCCATATCCTATTATAGAAAACTAGATAAAATATGACGTATACAAATAAAATCACATTTTTATGTGGAATTTGAGTAGGACAAAGAATTGATTCAAAAGGAATTCAAATGAGAATCGATTTAAAGGAATTGACCCCAGCCATGTTTGCAGTATATTGTGTCAATACGGTTTTACCAACATTGACTCTATTGTGATGAATCTCCCATGAGCAGATATACCTGAGTGATATGAGGCTTGGTTTGGCCTTAGAGAATCTTGTTCATCAAACACGTGGTTTCACTATATAGGTCAGGAAACAGGTGGGTGTTAACTTTGGCCAGATAATTGTTTTGATAGTAATTACTATAGACAAGTTGTGTTAAAGAAGTAATCAATATTCAAGTCACAATTCTGTGAGGGAATTTCTGCAGTTTGCTTTTTGCAAAGGGACAATGTTCTAAATGTCCCATTTGACATTGTCCCTACTATAAATTCCTAAAATTACAAAACTGCCTGCTGGGTTGGCATTTGCTACTGTTAAAGTCACACTATCTATGTATCTGCTTATATGCCCTCCTACTAAAAGATATCTAGAGACCATGGGGTAATCATAGGTAGACTGGGGGACCAGAAGTAGGACACTAGACTGGTGATGCCTGCATTAACCATGTATGACCCCTAAACCATTTTGAGTATTGGTTTATGTCACTTTCCCAGACCCAATACACCTCTGGCAAACTTCTACAGATTCAACACGTTTCAGGGTGGCAAGCATGCTGTTCAGTCATGCATATCCACAATGGTATTAAAATAAGGGTGTCATCTCCTAGGTTTTATTGTTTTCATTTAATATCATGTTCTTATGACTACAGCAAACATATTGAAGGTTTACTGCCTGCCAAATTGTGTTTAGTTATTTTATTAAACTTGGGAATTTGTTCAGAATTTGAAAGATTCCGCCTGTAACACTTTCAAATGGTACACAAAACATCCAGTTTCAAAAAGTGGTGAAAACACCAGACTCCCTGTTACAAATTACTGCGCTGCCAATTCTGGGCAGAGGAGCTGGCACTCTAATTATCTGTTCCAACCACCAACCACTGCAGCCAATAAACAGCACAACTTGAGGACTGGACCCATACTTGATATCAAACATTTTCAGTCTGGGTTTTCGAACAGCAAAAACAATCTAGTGGATTTCTAACAGCAGAGAATCCTGTGTTTTTAGTTATTGCATGAAATACAACTTGCAGCAATTTAACTAACTTTATTACAATCACAACAATTCAATACAAACTGAATTTCATTATCTGTACATGGAATCTGATAGTTTAGATATCTGGATACTGTTTTTTCTTTTTCAGCAAATATTTGCACATCAACAATTTGAGGTTAATACTTATTAATCATAACACTGACGATCACACCATGTCTTCAACTTTCAAGCAACTTTTGCCTATAAATTAAGCAGTTAATTAAAACAGGTTTAGCAATCTCAACAAGGTAACCCATAACATCAACCATATAACATAATTTGTACATCATATATTTTATATGACCAGTATTGTTTACATGAACAGGGGCATTTGCCTAAATAATATGGATTCTTATATGTATGACACTATGATGTATATTGCCTAGCCTGGGTAGTTCAACAAAAAAAACTAGTATATTCATACTGTAGCTTCTGGACAACAATAGAACAAATTCTTGTTTGAGATGAGGATATACATATACCGGGAATCGACAGCAGTGAGGCAGCTGCTCTTGTAAGTACGACAACCATACTCAAAACCTAAGTTGTCTACAAATGATTATACCTCAGTACATAAATATATCAGAATTACATCGAGTTCCTAGACACACCATTTTTTCCAATATTGCCAGATACATTAAATACACATACAAGAGCAGTAAATAAAATAGTTTTTTCTGTACTTCTGAGCATACCATAAAAATCAATAAAATGTTAACTTGCAAGTCAACAATGGATGGAATAGCTAATGAAAAAACTGTTTAGCCATATTATACATCTTGCATATAATACTACTGATACATGCCAGAAGTCTTGAGTCAGATGAAACTCTCTATTTGGCCATCACCTTGTACATGGAATAGGCAACAACGATAAGAAACGATGTGACGAGGAAGAGGCAGACAAGCAACAATTTCATGATTCGTGAATACGAGTGCATGTTAGGTTTGACATTGTTTGCCAGCGAGTTATTCATCTGAAAGCAGCGTTTCTTCTCTTCAATAATTCTCTCCTTGTCCTCCCGGCTCAAAGGGATACTGTTGATGTGTGCTTTGAATTCCTTGCGCAAGTCAGTCTTGCCTGTGACATCCACCATGTCAAAGACGGCTAGGCCGTCCTTACCAGGGAGACCAAGTGTTTTCTTGACAATCTTTTTGATCATCATGCCCCCAGCCAACAGGGCTAGGTACATTGAGTGTGTATAACTGCAAAAAAGATGCATCAATCAGCTCAGTATTGTAGATTTCAATCAATGTCATATACGTTGCTGACTAGTTGCGTGTTAGTGTGATAAATACCTATTTATCACAAATTCTATTTATTTAATATTTCTAGCTCTTCAAGAACTAAACGTGAAGTTATGAGGACTTCATTTTTGTCTGAGATTTATCGATTTGCAGAATCCCCTTCCTGACACTGGTCACAACACTTTCAGAAACCTGGTTGAGTATAGACTTGACTGAACAAACTTAACAAAACTTTGTCTGAACCTAACAACTATGTAATCAATTTGCATGTATCACAGTATAAAATGTATAACATAATAAACTACTACCAGAATTGATATGTTAATTGCCACCACCCACTCAGCACAATTTGTTTATATTTTTCTTGAATTGAGAACTACATTAATGTTTAGTGTGTCATTCCGTAGCTTTAATCTCAACATCTCCGTTTAGTTATCAGTATCAGCGAAGCGGCCAAGACTACCACGTCATGTCATGATAACGTCAGAATCGAATGATGTTTTTGATGGTCAATAGGCAGTGTAGCGTGACCATGTCATAGACAGACAGTGAATGGCTTGACGTGAACCATGACAGTACAGCTTATAACACAACCACGCATCCATCTACACACCGCCACTGTATGTAAATATAGTCGAACAAAATAAAATACAACTTTGAAGCAACCATAAACCTCAGTACACAGGCGTCACGTCCTATTGCTTACGGACGGGATCTTAATTATCGCCCACTTACGCCAACAACAAGGTCGGGTCTTCCTCTGCGATTTTTACGATCCTATCGCAGTAGACCCTAGCGGGCCATGACGGCTCCACGACAGCATTCCAATCCTCTCCAATGAAGTATGTTAAATCTTTCTGGAACGCTTCAGTACGAAGCATCTGGTCTGACACGATCGAATCGACGCACGGATGATCTTTGTGTTCTTCCAGCGCCTTCTCCAACGTTTGAAACACGAAGTAGAAGTCACTCAAGACTTCGGCGTACAGTCGTGTGTCTGTCAGAACAACGGCCAGCTTTAGGTTAATAAGTTTGTCGCTCTCGTCATGGATTGTCTTCGTCCTAGAGTGCATTTCTGCACAGAAGTCATTTTCTACTTCCTCCGTCTCCGCCATATTTATGCCGTGTCCAGTCAACGCCACCTACGGAGCGTATGTCACCCCATCGCGTCCAAAAGTTGTGCCGCCGTGAGGTGGCGCCACTTTTAGTGCTGCTCACGCACCAAACAATGGCCACTTGCTAACCACTCACGTACAAACGCCCATTTTTTGTTGTTCTTATGTGGGATAAGGTTTAGGATTAGGGTTAGGTTGAAGGTACTTTTGAAAAGTTTGACTTTAGGTATGCTTTTGTACGTCAGTGGTTAACAAGTAGCCACCTCCCTCACATCATTCTGGCTGTAGTCCAGCGTTCCGCAAACTTTTGGACGCCATGGGTGTCGATCGGCGGGGACGAGGGAGACGCCCCCCACACATTTCAGCGTGGAGGGGACAGCATAGGAAATGTCCCCCTCCCCACCTTTTAAGTTCAGAAAACAAAATTTGTGGGCATACTGACAATGCATTCAAGAAATGGCAGATGTATGCATGGTGGAAACGAACTGAAGGAGGAGGCCTATACGAAAATGAAGAGAGAGGCAAAAGCTGCAGTAGCCAAAGCCAAAAACGAGGCATACAAAGAGTGATATGACAAGATGGGAAAAGAGGAAGGTGGGATGATGATCTACAAGGCGGCAAAACACAAAGGGCAAGATCAAGAAGAGACATTGGGGAAGTGAATGTGATTAAAGACCAAATAGGGGAGATGCTAACAGATGAGGTAAAGATTAAAAAGAGATGAAGAGAGTATTTTGTAGAACGCAGTGGTCTCAGGGGTAGAGCTTCGGACTCTCGAATAAGAGGACCCGGGTTCGAATCCTGTGCTGCGGTGTTAAAACCTTGGGCAAGTTTTTCACTCTACATTGCTCGAGTTCACTCAGCTGTATAAAGAAGTACCTGGCTATAAACAATTGGTGGATATGTGTACGAGCAGCCTTCGCGCATTAATTGCAGCATATGGCTGGATGTTCCCAAGAAGTTGAGATGGTGTCTGATTGAACAGGTCTGACAGGGAAATAAAGTGTAAGCGATTTGAGCAATCCTGAGGATTGGATACTGCGGTATATAAGAACTTACCTTTACTAAATGTAGAAAACGCCAGGCAACCAGCAGTAGAAGGGCCAGTACACGAAATATCAAGGCAAGAGGTGAATAAAGCCATATAGAGAGTATGAAGAAAGGAAAAACCGCAGGATGCTCAGGCCTTATCAAACACCTTCTTTGCATACATTGCTTCTTTGCATATGTCTTCGTTTACCGCGTAGTTGACAATCGAAGTTGTAATTCTTTGGAGATGATACAGTTGCTGTGCAGATTACAACATTATGGTTTGAATGAAAAATGGTCGACTTTCACACTGCTTAAATGTAGGAAATCAACAAAATGAAGTTCACAGCACAGCTGTTTCATTTCCGATAGTTATTGGCGTTTATTTAATAGCATAATTATACGTACGTCACTTTGACCCATCAACGATAACAGCAACATCCGGCTGCCTACGTGGGTCGCGTCCGCGGGGTTTTGCCCCGTCTAATAACGTACACTAATAGCGACACAACACTAACCACTAACGTGAACCCGGCAAATTTCCGGGTGTACGACCGCCATGTTTTTCTGACGCTCGAAATTATCGCGTTGGTCAATGTGCAACACATCTGTTTTTCGTTTACTATAAGTTCCTTCGTAACTTGGTTGAGTTTCAGTCCGTTTATGCGTCGCTTTAACTCACGCCGTAGCACGGGACGACGCATCGCTTTGAAAGTATAGATAGCCAGGCCGATGTCATCCGGAAGCTCCAAAAGTTTCTGGATGGTCATGCGCACAATGGCCCCGCCATACAGCAAGCCTAGGTGCAACGAATGAACGTATCTGGCAACGGAATGCAAACACACCAGTTAGTCTGTGTCTGGATTAGCAAATGGGTCGTCGTCGGTCGAACAACAGACCTAAAGTCGGTATGTGATTGGCACGTACTGTCACACAGATGTTACGAAACATCATGATGCACACAGAGAAATAGGATATCTGCACACATTGTTCTTGGGATATTCATTACTTTGTCATCGGCGAATACATAGGTAACGTTTCTTTAACGTTTTTGCTAGATTTTCAAATCTGTATATATGTAAAGGCAAATATATACGTTGTACGGGTTGTCCCACGAATAACATCCTTTGCAAACAATTGACATCTAGGAAACACGGACTACTGACTTTCTTACCAGTGCTAACAATGCATGTAATATTCTCATTGTAAGAAACTAGAGATAGTTCGATCTCTCGTCGAACCTGAGCAACGCTTTCGATCAGATACCAAAACTAGCCTTAGGCCTCTGAATACGTATTAGAGAGTTATGAATTTTATATTCTATTGCATATTCATTGTAAATATATACACAAGACACTATATATCATCATAATTATCATCATTGTGCAGCCCTATTGTACCGTGGTTGGGCGAAGGCTTCAGCATTTTCACATCTTGTCTATCTTGCGCTATCCCCTGTACCCTTCCAGTAGTCGTCTAGTTCGTCCCTCCACCGTCTCGTCGGCCTTCCTCTAGATCTTTTTGTTTCGTAGGGTTTCCAGATGGTGATAAATAGTGTCCATCGGTTATCTCGTATCCTGCTGATGTGCCCTGCCCAGGTCCACTTCCGTCCCCTGACTTGTTCAATCACGTCTGTGACCTGTGTCTTTTCTCCTACCCAGATGTTTGTTTGATTCCTCTTTGAATCACCTTGTCTTGCTTTTTGTCTCTGGTGCAATACCTCCATCCCAGGTAGATGTAGCTTTCAACTTTCTCGATCTGGGTGTTGTTTGCACTGAGACGAAGGCTTCATCGTAATCGACGAATGCGATGCAGAGTGGGATATTATATTCTATGCACTTCTCCTTCAGTTGATTTACAACGTGGATGTGGTCTGTCGTCGAGTATCCGCTTCTGAACCCATCTTGTTCTCATGGATGGTTTTCGTCGAGTGTATTCTCTAGCCTTTTCATTAGTACTTTTGTGAGTACTTTATAGATGTTTGATACTAGACACATCGGTCTTTAATGGTAAGTGTACAACTTAGCAAGTGTCTTCGAGCTAGTGTCTTCTCCATCTTTCAATGTATCGATGTCTATATGGTCGTTGCCTGTTGCTGTCCCATTCTTCATATCTTGTTGTGCTGCATCCACCTCCCACGATGTTATCTCTGGTACATCTTTTGGATCAGTGTGGATTATGCTGTTCAATGTCGTATAGCTCGCTGTATAATTCCTCTATTCGACCAATGATCTTATTTTGATTATGGATTTCTCTACCTGCTTGTCTAAGGGTGCGATCAGTCTGTCTTGGCCTAGCTTCTGCGTTCTTCGGACTTTCCTTAGCCTCTTTGATATTTCTCGTATTATCTCTTGGTTGTATTTTCTTATGTTCTCCTTTGCTTTCTTTTTGATGGTCTTGCAGATTTTTGCGAACTCTAATCGTTATTTATCGTCGCTGTTTCCCACCATTTCTCGCCATTTCGCCATCAAGACTTGTGTTGGTGACGATATCCTCGATTTCAATGGCTTGTTGATTGCCTTAGCTACTCTTGAAGCACTTTGTTGGATCACGTCTGTGGTGGTTTCGCTCATGATGCGATGTCGTCTAGTTCTTGTAGTGTCTCGAATCGGTTTCTCAATTCGAGATGGAATTCGATCTTCTTTGATCCTATTTGTATGGCATCTACTCTTGGTTACCTCTTGGTCATCAATGTTTCCTTTCCACCTCTACGTCCAATTTGATGTTGGTCATAACCATTCTGTGGTCACTTCCAATGTTGACTTGGTTGATGACTGTTACATTTGCCTGTTTGTTAAGACGTAGTCAATTTCGGTCTTCGTTACACCGTTTCGGCTTTTCCATGTCCATCTCCTCCCTGCTTTCTTCTGAAACATGGTATTCATTATTTTGTACTTTCTTGGTGTTGCCCATTCTACCAAGGTGTCGCTTCTTTCGTTTCTCAATTCGAGCACAAATTTACCTGTTGCCGTTTCCATAGGGTGTGTTCTTTTCCCTACTTGAGCACTGAAGTCTCCCATTACTATCATGTAGTGGTTTGGTTTCCCTAAAGTCTCATCGATATCGTTGTAGAAGCTATTAATGTCTTCTTCTGGGTATGATGTCGTTGGTGCATAATACTTGCACTATCCTTAGTTTGTATGGCTTAGCTATGCACATAACAAGTTCTGCTACTCTGGGGTTGATGGTGTCTACCCTCACTATATGGTCTTTCAATTTCCTGTTTATGTGAAACCCTAGTCCTGCTTGGCCGTTGTTTGCCTTAGAATGGTATAGTAAGTGGCCTCTTTGTAAGGTAGTGAAACATTCTTCTCGTCTTCTCACTTCTCCGTTCCAAACCAACCTGGCGTTCCTAAGTTCTTCATCGAGTTCTTGTACGTGTTCATCTCTAAGTAGAGATCTGACGTTGTAGCTCGCTATCTTTAGGCTACTTACCCTCTTTCGGCGGCTCTTTTTGACTTAGAGATTCTTAGCAGCCCCTGCACGTAGTCTTATAGTTGACCAAGCCGCCTCCTTGGTCATGGACTCTTTCGGTACCGCTGGGGACTGGGGCCATGGCTTTGTAGTGCTTTGCACGACGGCGTTGTTGGCCTACCCTTCCACGCTGGCTAGTGCGGGTTGGAAGACGCAGGCGATATAACGTGAACGAAATTACCCATGTTTTGGCACGGTGGCTGTATCAGTATCGAACCACCGGAATTCGAAGCGCGGTCCCTCTAGTCTGGAGTCTGGCACTCTAACCACTCTAACTCTATGTACGTATGTATGTACGTATGTACGTATGTACGTATGTATGTATGTATGTATGTATGTATGTACGTATGTACGTATGTACGTATGTACGTATGTATGTATGTATATATGTATGTATGTATGTATGTATGTATGTATGTATGTATGTATGTATGTATGTATGTATGTATGTATGTATGTATGTATGTATGTATGTATGTATGTATGTATGTATGTATGTATGTATGTATGTAAGTACGTACGTACGTACGTACGTATGTATACTGGTGAAATACTAATTGTTCGGTTACATGTTAAGAGGGTTAAGCAACATAGATTATTTATCTTATCAAAGCAGCCATAGATACGATGACAAAACCAGTCTTACGCGATCAACATTGGAGGGTTCACATCCGACAACATGGTGATGTGATCGCAATAAGATTTCGACTCTTCCGATTGCTTGATTTCCTCCTCCCAACCGCTGCCCAGAAAGTACTCGAGGTCTTCCTCGAATGCTTTCTTCCGCAACACCTCTTCGGGCAGGAGGCGCCTGATGCTCTCGTGGTTACGCCTCTTCCCGAGTTCCTTCTCCAGCGTACAGAAGACGAAATAGAAGTCGACGAGCTTGTCGACGTATATCTGCCTGTCTATGGACGCCGCTGCCAATTTGATGTTGGCGAGACGGTCGCTCCTGTCATACAGGAACACCGACCGTTGTTCTAGCTCCGTGCAGAAGTCCGGATAAATAGTCTTGTCGGTGATTCTCCCAGTCTCGGAGGGCACCGACGTGATGCTGCTGCGGCTGTCTGATGCCATTTCTCGGCAGCGGAATCCGCGGTCGCAGAAAACGTGCCATCTACAAGGAAGGTAATAAGTCTTACGTACTGGTCGTATTGCTGTGACGTCAGAACAAACCGCGTGTCTAGATTTGTTATACGCTACGTCGACGTGAACGTTTTGTTAGAGTACCTGTCTAGTGTCTATGTCTATATGTATGATAATTGGCAAAAACCATAATGTCATTATGACAATATATTATACCTTTACATTCGATTTAAATATCGCATTTTGGCACATATCACTCATATTATATATATATATATATATATATATATATATATATATATATAATATATATATATATATATATATATATATATATATATATATATATATATATATATATATATTCGTATTCCAATACTTTACTGTTCTATTAAAAGCGCTAAAAAAAATAAACTTGAGTCATCGCTGGGCACGTGAATGAGACGGTGGCAATGGATCAGATTAACAAGATGACTCGCCAAAATGAAGGCTGTTTCTCCGGGTAGGGATTTATAGAATAGTGCTAGGTGACCGACTTCTCTGTGGTGTTCTACGGGCGCCCACTTGGGAGTGGTCATCATTACGTTACGTTGCTCTCGCGACTGTTATTATCCATTACGTCGTTATATTTTCTCAAGTTCGTTAATAGTTTTTGTGTGTGTATTGGTCGCAAGCAGCCCTCTTTGATCTGTAGCCCACACAGCTGGCCCTGTGATGTAAATCATAGCGACCGAAAGCATCGGCTTGCAGCTACAGTAGTGTAGCCTCTCGGAGGAAGCAGAGATTGATGGCACGTTGGAGCCAGCACATGGGGAGCGTTGTATCAACGAAACACGAATTCACCGAGCGGATAACATTACAGCCTATGACACGCGCGCGCGCACGCACGCACGCACGCACACGCACACGCACACGCACACGCACACGCACACGCAACGCAACGCAACGCAACGCACCGCACCGCACCGCACCGCACCGCACCGCACACACACACACACACACACACACACACACACAGATAGATACAAGATAGTTTATAAAATTTCTCAAAGGAGTGAATATGTGTGTGTGTGTGTGTGTGTGTGTGTGTGTGTGTGTGTGTGTGTGTGTGCGTGCGTGCGTGCGTGCGTGCGTGTGCGTGCATGCGAGTGTGTGTATGTGTGTACAATTCAACTGTAAAGTTGCCATATAATTAATTTATCATCTAAGTTATCTAGACTTCAAAGATCGGCCCTATTCTGCAAAGTGAAAAGTGGATATAAAACCATATTTAATCAATTTTGAGCAAATATTTAATAACATTAGAGCACTGAAAGCAATGGAAAATATTTTTGTGTGTAGTTCTTCTTTGGCAAGCATTCTTATTTCTAAATGTTTACTGTTTGTTTTATATGTGATTCGTATACAGTTCATGTTGAAAAAGCTGATCTGTAGTTCTGCTGTTCATAAAGTAGGAAGAGAAACATTAGCCCACGTGAAGCGATGGCCCAGCCCCTCTTTTTTATTTTAAATGAAAGCGACTACTTGTTCGGAAGTTTATGATGTCATCGCTATGCGTAAAGAGACGCATCTAAACGTTTAGTGGCAAAATCTACTTATCATCTTAATGGCAAGATTTTCTTCATTGTTGCACTTTTTTAATTACAGGGCGATAAAATCCACCGAAGTTTAAATGCGCGTTGAACTTTTATTTTTTGTTTTGTTGTTTATTTTAAACGTGAAATAAACGTGTTGTGAAAATGAGCCGCTGTTAGTTTTGTCGTTTTGTGTTTATTTGGCTGGTCCCACACTCGACTGTAATGGTTATAATGATAGCTTGTTCATAAACAAATTGCACCCTCGCGCGCCAAGGGTCACTGTATCTGAATACGTCAATACCAGCCTTCACGCTACGACCTCTGGCTTGCGATGGTGACGAATATGGCTGGAAGGGGCAACACGTTTCGAAATAATTAACCGGACTGGGTCGAACTTGATTAGAATTATGTTACCAATTTTTTTGCGCAACTCTACAGAGAAGTCGTTATGCCGAGTAGGCCCATACGCCAACTCATGCACACACACACACACACACACACACACACACACACACACACACACACACACACACACACACACACACACACACACACACACACACACACACACACACACACACACACACACACACACACACACACACACACACACACAAAAATACACATACACATACACACACACACACACACACACACAAACGCACGCACGCACGCACGCACGCACGCACACACACACACACACACACGTACACACACACACACACACACACACACACACACACACACACACACACACACACACACACACACACACACACACACACACACACACACACACACACACACACACACACACACACACACACACACACACACACACACACACACACACACACACACACACACACACACACACACACACACACACACACACACACACACACACACTAACCGAGCAATGGACCTGTAGACCTACTTTAAAAAATGGCTAAACTACCTAGCTAGATGTAGCTGACTATGATATGCAGATCGATAGCATGCATCATGAAGAGAGATGGCTTATGCAACTATGGCTTTGAACTGCCGTCATCTGAGATAGCTGCCTTCCATCTGCATCGGTAGATATCCGTTTGCACCATTTCATTAACCAGAGTAATTTAGATTTATAAGTACAGTTAACATTTATTTTAAGCAGCATGAGGTTGAGATTACAAATAAAAGGGTTTACTGTCACTTGCTTTATTTACTTAAGTCACGGTTGACCACGTCTTGTTTTATATGCGATAACGCAAACTGTTGGTAATGCTATGGATTGCTCTGTAAGCCCGACTGTCCGCTTTGGTTGACGACAGAACATGTCGCACCAACTCTTACTCCGCCCGTCCTCGCTAGCTGTAGCGACGTTTGAATCAGCAGTTTACGAGCGCTCCGAACTCGACAACGAACCCCGCCTCACGGCAACGACCACAAGCGAAACGACGACGGCAAACACAGCGGTTATCTTGAAGACCCGATAGTACGCCCGCCAGCTGGGTTTAGCGTTCGTGAAGACGGAATTGTTCAGCCCAAAGCACAGTTGCTTCTCCTCGATTATCATTTCCTTCATCGGCCGGGTGATGTGCAGTTTGTTGATTCGCTCCAGTAATGCCCTCAGCGAGGACGGCCGCTGTCTCCTGTCCATGTGGAACACGGAGAGACCTTTTTCGTCCGGCAATGCGAGGGCCGCCCGCAAGATCTGAGTGATGACTTCACCGTCTTCTAGCAGTACCATGTAGAGCGTGTGGATGTACCTGGAAATATAACACGCACTCAACTCACACACTCAGTTCAAAGTCAAAGAGTGAGGCGCTTTAAGCAGTACTCGCGACTGGGTACCGAGCTGCGAGAACCTATCAATTCGCACGCAATAAATCCGATCGTGTAAAAGGTAAGTTCTCACGTATCGCAGTGTCCAGTCCTCACGACTGATCCTGAAGCTTCACACTTTACTCCGTGGTAGACATGTTTAATCGAACACCATCGCGACTTTTCTGTGAAAGTTATTGTAAAGAATAGATTGTTTGTATCGTGCAAATTCGTTTAAACGAGTAGACCGAGTAGACTCGCTCAAGACGCGGTCGAGACGGGCTTTCATCTCATCGCGACGCGTCTCGAGCGAGTCTTGAGGGAGCCTCGAGGTGATTTGCCCGCACACCGCGGAGAAGTGAATGCGTCTCGAGGCAAGACGCATTGTTCAGTAGCCTAGGATTATTGCGGCCTGCTCCTGCACCTCATTTCGGATCAAGCTAGAAGCGCTACCCTGAACGCAGTGTTTCACCTCGTTCATGTATGCCTATTTTCCTTCTTAGAATCTATTAATTATAATTTTATGTTAACAAGATATATTGTAAGTTTTACACATAGGCTATCTGTCACTGATAATCCTTCGCCAATCTCGCGAAATGCCCTCTCTTTCAAATATTACGGGAACCCGGGGCAAAGTGAACCAAACATATTTGGCAAGACAAATAAATGGTACAAACAACATTTTTTTATAAAGGTTGAAATATACGAAATTATAAAAATAAACAATTAAAATTCCACTTTGCCCCAGACGCCTGGGGCCAAGTGAAATACGCATTGGAGCAAATTGAAACGTTATTTTGCTTCAAGGATATTGGTTTGTGTTCAAATCAATGTCCAACTCGACATGTCAAATCACGATAATTATGAAATCTACCTACTGTGATTGTAAATCGCAGATTATACTAACTTATAAGCTGTGATTGTCGGTTGGCAAAAAACTCAATTAGCTTCAGACACAGGTGTCTGTTTCGAGAATGGAGAATCACAAGTATCTTAGTTCTTAGTTCTTAGGTGATTACTTCCAAACAGCCCAAACTTGAGCTAACGCAGGAGTTGTTCTTCTGTAGAATTTGTGAGTCCACTACAGGTTACACATTTACCCCCTGTGTGGGATCTTTTACTTCCCCTGGCATAGACACCAGACAGAAGGGACCAACGGCTTTTAGTGTCTCTTCCGAAAGACACAGGCATATGTGGGGTGATTAAGTATAATTAAGATCTTCGGCCTGTATTCCTGCACACTCCTCGTGTGCCCGCCCACTTGCTGCACGAATCGCACTTGATCCATTTTTCATCACGCCTTGATCCAGAATACAGTTCTGAACAAAACATGCATATGGCATCCTCAACACTCTCCTCTTGTGTTCGCGCGTCTTTCTGTGCGACGCCGAAAGCGATAAATGATTAATTAGTCTACACAACTCGTTTGTATCGTTCTTGTCCTTTTTGCCACGTCGTCGCCCTCTTTCATAACCTTTGGGTGAGTGGCTTTATGAATGTCAAAGGTGCTGCCTCTCCGCTCATTTCTTTGTCGTGGACTTTTGCCGCCGCTTCGTTTATGGCATCGGGTGGCCGTCTTTGCGGGTCAGTTTTCCGATCAAAAGTTTTCATTATCATTTGTAAGTGTGCAATAATAAATAACGTCGAGCTAAGCCGGGGCAAAGTGGAATGTTATCCCACTTTGCCCCATCCACTTTGCCCTGACTACATGATAATTGTTTCATCACCCGGCGGCGTTAGCGAGCGGACAAACGTACCTAAGATTGGCATAAGATATATATAGACCTTAGATATAAAACCTTGGCTTGAAGGATTCGACAAGATTAAAGTACTTTAGCAGAATGTTAACTTACGAAGATGACTGGTTTAAATACACGAAAAAAACATACATATCATCACCAAATTGCAAATATATGGTTATTGCAAATGACAACCACAACAAACAACGCATCGTAACCTGCTCATGATAACAGTAACAGGCAAATTGAAGCATTTATATTGCTATAACCCGTCGTTCGCTTTGCCCCGGGTTCCCGTATGGTTGTCCGCCACATCTTAAAGCATGGGATACTTCTGCCACGAAGTGATTAGGAGGGCCTCAACATCTTTCGTTCAAATGTCTGTCATATTAAACTTTATACAAAGCATCAAGTGACTCTAGGCCTGCTCTTCATTGGTAAATAGAAATATTGCGTCTCGTCTCGAGCGTGTCTTGTCCCAAATTACCCGCACACCAAGTTTTGAGACAATACGCGGTCGAGACGAGGTCAAGACGAGGTCAAAACACCTCGAGACGCTTCCGAAAAATCTCCCGTAGCGGAACCCACCTGCAGAGTCAAAACGTGCGCCCGGGAAGTGGAAGGGAAAGCGAGGCGAGAACGACACAGGCTGCGACGGAGAAATGTGTGAGGAAAATTTGAAGGAATTCAGCTAATTCATCTAGAGTCGACCGAGTTTGACTTACGCGAGCAGCAGTGAAGGGTCTGTTTTCGCCACCTTGTTGATACGATCACAGTAAGCGACGGCCATAGGCGACGGTTGGATCGAACCTTGCCATTTTTCGCCCAGAAAGTGCCTCAAGTCCTGTTCAAACGCCGGAGTCCGGAGCATGTTATCAGTCACCACGCCTTTGACGCATGGATGGTCCTTGTATGTTTCCAGCTTTTCTTCTAACGTCTTAAAAATAAAATAGAAATCGGTAAGCACGTCAACGAACATATCCGTATACGAAAAGATGGCGCTGAATCTGAGGTTGACGAGTCGGTCGCTCGGGTGTTGTAGGACTAAGGACCGTTCGTACAGCTCCGTGCTGAAATTCGGGTACGACATGCCTGCCGTTGTTGGCATGGACAGCCGGAAGCGGAAGTTCAATGTTCCCGTGGAGATAATTAATTTCTGTGTCGTAAACAGCAAAGAAAATTGTTTAAAACCGTCACTAATTGTGAAAAAGTTCGCGTGTTATTTCATAAATAATGCAGTAGGTAATGTGCCGATCTATGATATTGTGACGTCAGTGAAAGAAGCGATTATAGTTTTTTAGATACGGCATAACGAATAACGTCGATGCGACCAATGTTTTATACTTCTTCTTGTGGCTCTCCGATATCTGATTTAATCAAAATACAGTAAACAAAAATTTGTTAAATAAATAAAATTAAATTGACAAGATATTGCTTTGCAAAACCGGAATTAAAGAACAATAAAACATTGAGAACTAATTGCAGAATGTGTCTTAATAACGATGGTTTAGAATATTATTTAATGGAACTAAATATGGTAGATGATATTAATTTATGACAATTTTATGTGGGAACCATGACTTATACAAGTTCACAGTTATTTAACATGTCCTACTTCCAAATGTTGTGCCTTTGTAATAATCTGGAACCATGTGACATACGAATTGTATTACATAATTGCATTAGCAACTATTCCTCAGTAATATTTACTTCGTTATTTCATACTAACACAGAATATGGAATTGACCGAATTGCTAAAATACACAACTGTTAACCATCATCCTAAATTAGATAAATAGGTTATAATATATATATATATATATATATATATATATATATATATATATATATATATATATATATATATATATATCGTTATTTCCTTGTTGTAAATGTATACTTATATTTGTTAAGCCTACAGTTAACCTTTTGAAAAATAGATATACGAATGTTTCATATACCCCTAAATGGGTCGGATGAAACAATTAAATCTTTGAAATTTGGCATGGAATGTGTGCGACCTTCTGAAAATGTAATATTGTATGTACAAAGAGTTGAATGGCTAGCGACACGTTACGATTCTTCTTACCTACTGATGTCCGGTTCACAAGCGCGAGTAATATCCAGCAAGCGTACCACCTAATTATCACGTGAGAAGACGAAGGCTGTTTGTTGATACATGTATCGAAGCGGTAAAAATTGCAACAAAAGGAGAACGCGGATGGGTGTCATATTATTTATCATTTTGTTTTTCTTGTTTCCCTCTTTACTGCTAAGATTAACATTAATATGTAATGTGTATATATCGGTGGAGCGTCTACTAACATAATCGACGTAGCTTTTTTCTCAAAATAGAATACTTCTGTAATTCAAAAAGGCCTCTCACGTGGCACCCTGCCCCATGCTCGGGTTGATTGTGGGGGACTGTATGTGGTCGGTTCTCACAAAATGTGGGGACTTCAATATAAACTATAAAATAAAGTCGTATTACACATATGAAATGGTGCTGAAAATATTGCGATTGCATGCTAAAATTATTATATAAAGTGTTTCAAATTAAGCATATTGATGGTTTATTAATGACATGCGAGATGAAAACATCTTTGTGTTTGTTATTTTACTATTTATGGCGTTCTTCGATGCAGCAAACCATCGAATGACCTCGGGAGGGGATTGCTTTATGAAATTATTCAAATAACTAACATTCATATGTTACCTGTATCTTTGCCAAGTTTTAACTTCCGGTCTTCAACTTCAGACGAGTGTTGTGTTTCCCGGTACAGCATTTGCGAGCAAGTTAAGTGACTCTGTTAATTAAAAAAAATCAGTGTTCTCCAGTATTTATGAATACGTGTAATTTAAATTGGGGATAAAGTTTATTTCACTTAGTCTTTAATATATCCCAGCGCGGGAAATGCACACAATTATAAATAATCCAATCTGTCTACCGAGATCTACATCTTAGTTTCCCGACCAGGACTATGCGGGGATATGTTAGAAATTCTCAAGAGAAACGTGAAATTCAAACCACCGCCCAACATGTGTTCGTTGTATATTTGTTTCAGCGATGTGATGTGATTTTCAGTCGTTGCATGGTCTGTTAGGGCAAATCCGTCCTAACAGACCATGCAACGACTGAAAATCACACCATAGACTGGGAGGGAACGAAACTCACCGATAAAGAACCAAACAGAAGAACCCGGCAAATATAGGAAGCCATCTGGATCAGAAAGACAAAGACACCACTGAACAGAGACGAGGGCAATTACGAGCTACCCCATGTGTACGATGGCGTCGTTCGCACTGAAGAAGTGGACGTGTAGCGTTAGACGAAAGTCTCTACATGTTAAAAGAAAGATCTTGATTTTGGATATGAAAAATGAACACGTTTGATTTGTAAATGAACTATCCTGAGATATGTTCAGTAAAGTAATTGTGGAAGCTGTTTTCACCACTCTGTCAAGCCTGCTCCTCTGGCGCTGGCTGAAGCCGCCGAACCACACATTGAGAATGCAAGAATACTATCAATAGCAGAACGATAGAACTGAACAAGAATCTCCACTCTCAAACCGAACTTCTTCGCAGGAAGTACAGCCTTTGTGGAGCCTTTTCACGACTGTATCTCTGTTATTTTCCCATCCCAAGTCACTAGATATTGTCGTGCCCAGAAATTTGAAACAGACCACCCTTTTGATAGGTTCATCATTAATAATAATGCGAGCAATTGGTTTTTTATTTCCTAAAATAAACGATCATCTCCCTAGTTTTGGACGCATTCAGTTGAAGGTTGTTATTGTCACACCACGACACCAACCTGTTCACTTCATGGCGGTATTCGGACTTATCTGAGTTCGTCACCAGCTTTTCTAATATGGTGTCATCATTTATTATTGTAAACAGGGAGCATAGAAGCGGGGAAAGGCCACATCACTGGGGAGTTCCAGTATTCAAGATAATAGTGCTGGGGATAGTATCGTTCGTTTTAAAAACCTGTGGTCGCTGTTAAAGAAAATCGAGAAGCCAATAACATATTGATGCGTCTAGTGACAGCAGATATAGCTTGTCAAACAGTTTCTGGGGAATGACCGTGTAGAACGCGGAACTGTAATCTACGAACAGGATGTGTGCATATCTGTTCGGAGACTCCAAGTGCTGCGTCACAAAGTGCAGGGCGAAGGCACCAGCATCATCAGTGCATTGGTTCCCCTGTAGGCGAACTGGGGTGGATCCATGTTGGAGTTGGTGGCAGACTTCAGATGCGTAAGGACTGTCAGTCGCTCCAACACCTTCATCACCACTGTCGTCAGACTCACGGGGTGAAAGTCATTCAGCACTTTCACTTAGGACTTCTTCGGGAATTATGGTCGCTGCCTTTAAAAATACAGGAACAGTAGGCTGATGTAGAGAGTAGCTGAATATCTTTCTCGCCTTGTGCTTTTGCACAGTAGAGGGAGGAGATAGTGGCTCAGCAGGGCCGGGCAGGCTGACCGATATAGGCGTCGAATTCTGACGGTCGAAGCGGGCGTAGACATTGTTGAAGTTGTCCGGTGTTGCGAAGTCAAAGTCAGAGGTGGAATAGTTTTGCTTGTAACCAGTAATGCAACGGAGACCCCGCCAAACAGCGCGGATATCGTTTGAAGGAACTGGCCTTCAAACATGCACCTTTAGTTTTCGCTGCCCGTATCGGTTTTTTGACATCGTACTTGGCTTTCTTGTACAGTGCACGGTCGCCGCTCTCTTGAAAACTTCCTCCTTCTGTTTCAGTTTTAACTTCAGGTTTCTGATGAACCACGGACTACTATCATAGTATCTTGGGAAATACACAGATCCTGACAATATCTGCATATTCATGGATGAATATGAATGTGCGAATACACACACACACACACACACACAAGAAAATACATACACATATACTACATACATGAACTTAGCGACACAAGTAGCTCCACTGGCCAGACCAGCCACTCACAGCGACAGCGGCCAAACCATGGAACGCGGTTCGGCAGCTGGGCACAGGGGTTGTCATTACATTATGAATTATTTGTGTACATTTCGCAGGTGCCCCTTTCCATTTGAGAACAAAGTGAACAGCCAGAGGTGAGTGTATGTATCATAAACATGTAACACATGTAAAGCATTATTGCAATTTTGTATTTGGAATCTACGTTTAATGATTTGACATCCAGGTAGCAGGACAGAAACTCAGAACGCCAATCGATAACATACTTCGGTTTGATTTCTGCTTTTTTGACAGCGTTAAATTCTCACAGTTCGTCGTAGCAACCGTCAAAACATTTGGAAATACCAACGTTGACGTCATCATGTTTCAGCACGGAAGTGCCGCTGGACAGCATACACCAGCAACGACGCGACGGCGGCTAGAACGGCTGCCTTTAGGACGAACCGGCCGTAAGACTCCCATTTCGGTTCGATGGTGGTGAATAAAGAGTCGTTGAGCTTGTAACATAACCGTTTCTCTTCCATTATACTTTCCTTCTGTTCCCGAGTAAGGTTGAGCTTGTTGATGTTTTCCTTAAAAATGTCGCGAAATTTGACCTCTTCTGAAGTATACGTGTAGACCGCGAGACCGGCGTCATCCGGGTAGTTGAGCGTGTGCTTCATATTCATCTTAATGATGGTCCCGCCGAACAGTAGAGCCAAGTATAGCGAGTGTGTGTAGCTGTGCAAAGAACGAGGATGCGCGTATTAATAGTAGTAATTTATATATCCAAATCATTAACAACATTACACAAAACACACACACGCACGCACGCACGCACGCACGCACGCACGCACGCACGCACACGCACACACACACACACACACACACACACACACAGACGATGGACCGACACGTTGCAAGTTGTCATGGAAATGCTCCAAGGTAAGTGTTAATTCTTACAGTCTGTGTCTATCCCAGTATTGGTCACATGAGCAATATTTTCGATATCAGAGCTAACAAGTCGGAAACTGTAGAAGTCTCCTTAACACCCAACGAACAGGAACTCAACTGTGGTATAACGGGAGAGTGTTTGTAACTTTCAATCAGTTCGTTAAAGGTCTGGACAGACGAACATATCACACGATCTAAACTCCACTTTGTTTTATATGCGACAGCAGGGGCGTCGATCCGGTTTTTAAAGTGGGGGGACGGGGGACCAATTTATATATATACATATAATGTATGTATTTTTATACATGTATATAATATATAGTTTTAATATATATATATATATATATATATATATATATATATGTGTGTGTGTGTGTGTGTGTGTGTGTGTGTGTGTGTGTGTGTGTGTGTGTGTGTGTGTGTGTGTGTGTGTGTGTGTGTGTGTGTGTGTGTGTGTGTGTGTTGTGTGTGTGTGTGTGTGTGTGTGTGTGTGTGTGTGTGTGTGTGTGTGTGTGTGTGTGTGTGTGTGTGTGTGTGTGTGTGTGTGTGTGTGTGTGTGTGTGTGTGTGTATAATGGTGCTAATTCTAAAATAAACAAAGGCCTTTATGTTATTTACAATAGTTATGTTGGCTACATATATTTGAAGAGGGGACATGGCTCACCCCAATTCCTGAAAATTTGGAGGCTAGACTTTGAACACATAACTGCTTGCCAGATTCATAGAGTGACAACACGGACTTATGTGCATATAAGTATGTGGCACTAAGTCCATGGCGTTAGTCTTTCCCCTATAGTTCTACTAGTGTGTTCTATTTATATCTATGGTACGTGGTGACAATATACAAATGTTACACGGGTGCCTGTGTAGGACTTCCCAATCCCACCATTTGGCAAAGAAATTTGTCATCACTCAAATGGGATAAAATTACACAAAGGGCAGGAATCCGCTGGTTCCGCCATAGGCAATATAAGTATCCACCAAGGCGACCAGGCTGCAATCCAAGGGGCGACAGGACAAACAAAAATTAATAATCTATAATGTGCTTGATAGCTAGTGCCTATTAATATATCAACATACAGGTGCAAATTGACAGAGCCCGGCATGATGAATATTTACTGAACTAAGATCTAGTTGCGACCGACCAAGTAATTTATCTAATAATTTTCCACTGGGAAGTCGGAAGTTTATATCTGAACTCGTATATTAATTTTACTACTAGACCGATGTAGGGTTTTTAAGAGAGCGGGGGTGATCAGTCTCGCTATATGCCTGTAAATGTGTTTTTATGAACTGAAAACGTGGGGGGACATTTCCTCAGGCTGAAAAGTGGGGGGACGTGGTCCCCTCGTCCCCACCGATCGACGCCCATGCTGTGTAGAACTTCAAAATCCTACATTTTGGCAAAGAAATTTGTCACCACTCAAATGGGAATAAGTTACACAAAGTGCAGGAATCCGCCGCTTCGGTCGTAGGCGATAAGCATCAAGCAGGCAAGGGGTGAATGTGAAACACAAATTTCATAATTTATAATGTGCTTGATGGCTAGAACCTACTAATAATATCAACACAAGGATGCAAACTGATAGAGCACGGCAGCGGCTCAGCCCGGTGTCGCGCTTACATTTTTCCGGTCGTTATAAACTTTCCGATTGACGTTTCTGCGCATGCGCGATAAATATAAAATCACCAATATGCAGCGAAACGACAACGAATTGTTGGTATGAATGCCACGGGCTGTTCGTCAACTCTCCTGTGATGATTACTGTGAAGAGTTGCTTAAAATGTCGTTCAATACAATAACATCTTACGTTTGTTTAAATCACCGTCACGGATTATGGCGCAGTATAGTCACGTTTGCTATCAAAACATGCTTCAAAACTTGTTTGCCCCGTGTTAATTTGCTGTAAATAACTTCAGTCCGGCATGATGGCTATTTACTAAAGTAAGATCAAGTTGCGCGGTGTGGCCAGCCAAGCAATTTATCTAGTCGATTTTCTAATGGGTGCATGGTCGGAACTTCATATCGCGAGTTTATTGTCTAGCTAGTCATGTGTAGCGGCTTTTAAGAGAGAGGAGTGGTGAGTCAGGCTATGTGCCTCGCAATGTTTCTGAGCTGAAAAATGGGGGGACAATTCCTATGCCGTCCCCCCACGCTGAAAAGTGGGAGGGACGCGTCCCCCCCCCCCCGTCCCCCACCGATCGACGCCCGTGTGCGACAGCACCTCCCCGTCATAGCAAGGACAACGCGTCGTGCCATCAGCCGAGATGAGAAATCATACGCGTGAATTTGCTGACAAATGACATTGTCCTACATTAAAGCGAGGGCGCCAGCTTCTAGGTTTTATTTGTTCATTTAATATTACAATACGACCAAAACATGTCCATTGACAGCGCACTGTCTGCCAATGTGTGTTTAGTTACTTTACTAAGCTCGGAACAATGTTCGCAATTTGAAAGATTCCGCCTGCAACACGTTCAAATGGTAAACAAAACATCCAGTTTCAAAACCAAATTGATTGACAATAATGCCGAGGCGAGAAGGAATAACCGCAATACCTTTTGGTGTTTAACTTTCCAACATTCTAGACAGTAGACTTCCCGTTACAAATTACTGTTCGGCCAGTTATGGGCAGAGGAGCTGACATCCTCCCTCTAAATGAGAAGCTTACGCCAGTGCTACTTACGCTATCAGAAGGCTCGGATTAACCTTCGCCGCGGCGACTATCCGCTTGCAGTACGCGTCCCCGGCCTTTGACGGTGTCACCGTGTCCCTCCACGAGTCGCCTAAATAGTACTGAAGGTCTTGTTCGAAGGCGGCCGTGCGCAGCAGTTCTTTCGGCAGGACCCCTGGAAAGAACATCAACTGTTTCGTTACGAAAACCTGAACAAGACAGAGAGAGATGGCAGTGTGATAGACACAGACCTCCAATTGCACCACATATGGTAGTCTACATAGGACGACACAGGCTTCCAATTGTGTACCCCGTGAGTGGGAGATTCCACACTGGTACCCGGAGGAGATAATGCTATTGAAGAATTTCCCTGGATCTTCAATCCGTCTACGGGATATTCAGAACATCTGCGTGGCACTAACGAAGGTATTGCGCTGGCTAATTCCCTATAATGCAGGAGCTCGATCGTACCCCCAGACCCCCAAATCCACCCATGATTACGCAATATCACCCCAGGATTTTTACTTGTCGTTATAATTAATATTCTTATAAGCAGTAGGGGTCGATTGGTTGCTTTTGCAATATGTGGCCTTTTTCAAGCAGGGACGACTGTTTACTTTTTCCTACTCGTGTCTTTTTTATTTGAATATACGTTCCGAAAATGGAAATTAAATTGCGAACAATGTTCTGGCCTATCAAATGCAATTTATCTCGCAGCATACCGTCAACGTATTAATTACAACATTACGAACAATATAAAAAACAACTGACACTTAACGAGGAAGCGACAGCATACCTTTAACGTGCGCGTGTTTGCTATATAAGCTAAGTTGGTCTTCTATCGTCTGGAAGATGAAATAGAAGTCGGTCAAAACTTTTACGTAGATTTGTAAGTCGGTGAGTGCTACGGCCAGTTTCAAGTTTACCAGTCGGTCACTCTGTTCGTGCTCATCCATTGATCTTTGGTGTAACTCAGTGCAAAAGTCGGCGTATTTCTTCGTGCTTGCCATGCTGTTGGTATGCATGGACGGCCGGAACAGGAAGTGCGTGATTTCCCGTGACGAGAATTTCGGGATGACTATAAATCATACATCCCATAACAGGAATATTGTAGGTTGCAGAGATAACTGTGTGTTACTGTTTTATTTAATACATATGATATTGTTTCACTTATGATGACGTCAAAATCAGGCGCATAATAAAAAAATATAGTTCGCACCACGTCATTCAGAAGTGTAATTGTTATGCAAACAACACTTCACATACTTAGTCTTAGACGAATAATGTATTTTAATCTGTGAAAAAAGATTCGTATTTTATAACTTATCTACATAATTAATGTTTTCGCGTATATGCGCTATATTATAAAACACTAATATTTACATTTATAACATATAAAATAAGGTTTTGCTGCTCTGCGACGAGTCTTGTTTGTGTAGCCTTTCTCCTGACCTCACGAAGAGGAACCACGGCGGCAGAACGAAATTGATATTAGCTGGGTTGAGCCAGAGCTTCAGCAACACGTCGCTAATTAGGTTGTTCCGTCGGAAGACGCGACAAGGATCCCTGTTGAATATTGTTTTTCGCGGCGACGTGCACAGTACAATTTTGGAAGCTCATTAGAACCTTCAACTATACAGCTCCCCTGACTGATTAAAAATCCACCTTCAGGCTAATGTATATGGAATCACTCAAGATGCATGACGCTTGACGCATCCGCAAATCGTAGCCGTATCCGCATGCCGCATCCGTATATAATTTTTTAATGGAATCTTAGCTTTAACTTAGCTCAATAGAAGATCATACATATACAAATTATATATATATATATATATATATATATATATATATATATATATATATATTATAATTTATTATTATATGTAATGTATATGTATGTATGATCTTATATTGACGTTAAAAAGATTATATAATACATAATTAAGATGCAAATATAATATCTAACATATCCAGAGAAGCACGTAAAGAATTATGATATATTAAAAAGTAAAACATTATCATTATTATATCAATAAACATAATAATAATAATACATAAATAATAATACATTAAATACGTGTATTCATAAAATGCATTCTCGTAAAAGCCGCTTCCGTCTAGATTACGTGCTCGTGAGCATGGCGTTGAATTGGCCTGTATTGCCACGCTCGTACTTAGGGCAAAATAAATGACAACTGCATGGGAAACCCGGGTAAAACGGGCTGGGCCGGCCCCAAGGAACGCCTCAATGATCCCTAGTTCATGTTCCTTGTCCTGTCACAAAACACACAGTGTCACATCTCCTTGTCACAGTCAATCACACAGCTCACACGCACGCACGCACACCTGCAGGCACGACACACGCGCACACACGCACACCACACCACATGGATGGATGGATGGATGGATGGAGGGAGGGAGGGAGGGAGGGAGGGAGGGGAGGGGAGGGAGGGAGGGAGGGGGAGGGAGGGAGGGGGGAGGGAGGGAGGGGAGGGAGGGAGGGAGGGAGGGAGGGAGGGAGGGAGGGGACAGACGGACAGACGGACAGACAGACAGACAGACGGACAGACAGACGGACAGACGGACAGACAGACAGACAGGCAGACAGACAGACAGACAGACAGACAGACAGACAGACAGACAGACAGACAGACAGACAGGCGGCGGCCTGGCTGGCCGGCCGGCCGGCCGCCGCCGACCGACCGACCGACCGACCGACCGACCGACCGACCGACCGACCGACCGACCGACCGACCGACCGACCGACCGACCGACCGACCGACCGACCGACCGACCGACCGACCGACCGACCGACCGACCGACCGACCGACCGACCGACCGACCGACCGACCGACCGACCGACCGACCGACCGACCGACCGACCGACCGACCGACCGACCGACCGACCGACCGACCGACCGACCGACCGACCGACCGACCGACCGACCGACCGACCGACCGACCGACCGACCGACCGACCGACCGACCGACCGACCGACCGACCGACCGACCGACCGACCGACCGACCGACCGACCGACCGACCGACCGACCGACCGACCGACCGACCGACCGACTGACAGATCGAGAGAGAGGGAGAGAGAGAGGGAGAGGGAGAGGGAGAGGGAGAGGAGAGGAGAGGGAGAGGGAGAGGGAGGGAGGAGGGAGAGGAGAGGGAGGGAGGGAGAGGAGGAGGGGAGGAGAGGGAGAGGGGAGCGGAGCGGAGGGAGGGGAGGGAGGGAGAGGGAGAGGGAGAGGGAGAGGGAGAGGGAGAGGGAGAGGGAGAGGGAGAGGGAGAGGGAGAGGGAGAGAGTTTGCTTGGTTGTCGCGTGGGCGCTCGAATGCAAATTCCTGGCTACGCCACTGTTGGCAGTGTATTAAATACATTACAAATCACGTACTCTGTATGGTTTGGTCGTCAACGTTCAGACATTTATCGCAAGGGAAATATGTCGCTATCGTTGGTCTGACCCAACGCGGAACGCATAATATTCTTGAAGCTTGTGAGAATGTTTGCCAACCCTATTGTTTAATTGCCAGCAACAACTTCCAATTTTCCCTGCTTATTGCCAAAGCCGAATTCTAATAAAGCAACGCGACATCTATTTATAGCGACCACACGTGCCATATTACACAATTCATGACACTAGGCTGACATGTGTGTGTCATTGCTGCGTCACTGTACAGATTAATTAAATAAAACCTGTCTAATAATGCAACTCCAAGTCTATTTATAGCCACCACACGTGCCATATTACATAATTAATTGCACTAGGCTGACATTTAAGTGCCTCTACTGGGTCACTGTACAAACTAATTAAATAAACAACACGAACATGTGAAATAACCAGCCAAGACTTGTCAATGATAAGTGTCAATATTTGTCAGTATGAATCAGTTCTTCAGACAATACCTGAACACGAAATCTGAATATATTATGTTATGACTAAGTGCATGATGACTATTTCAAGCCATATAACTTCGTGTACAGAGAGCAAAATGTAGTTGAAGCAATATTTTGCATATCGTTACTTATCGTTAAGTAGACACGTTCCATTTCATTATTGTTGGTTTTTTTAAATTGTACTTTATTGTGATGCCATTAAAAAATGGACGCCCTTGTGCTAAAGGTTTGTAGAGCTAAAAGAAAGAGAAACTGGCCACTTTAACTACTATTATTTTTGGAATTTCGAGTGGCACTGGGATTACTGGCGTCATCAGGGCTCGTGTTGGTGATGATAAAATTATCCTCAATTTATATGGCTTGTTAATAGGGCGTGTAAGTCTCGCGCGCGAAAACGAGGCTGGGGGCAGTTGGGGGCAGGAAGTCCATATTCTCCATGTTAACATATAGGACTTTGTTTTGTTTTTGGTTGTAATAATCGAACTGTTCCCAAATCGCGTATTTCAGTTATATTATCCGAAGGATTATTACTAGCAGAAGCAATGGAACACTTTGCCGGTGACAATGATCACGGAAATCATGAATTTTAATCGATTATTGTGGTGGTTGTCATGGCATCGCCGGTTGGTACTTGTGTTTGGCGATCTTGATTAATAATGAAGACTAGAGTACCATTTTTCGCGCAGTACAACCTGTTTGGGGCAAACGTATACATATGTTATGATTATGTGCATTTAGACAACTTGTCAGATATAAATGCTTATCGAAACCACAACGTATAGCAATGTAAAATGCAAATCCAGTAAATACGGCCTGAATTCGTATCAATTACCTGCACTACGTAAATCGCTATATGTCTACGATAGTGTGGTAAACTCAATATTAAATCGGACATTTAAGATAAGAAAGGTATAACACAAGATATTTGTGAACTGATTTTCCTAGTATTCATCAGTCGGAAGCTACAACTGTCATCCATCGTTAGAATATTATTCTTGTGTCCAGTCCCCAATCAGCTCCAGTCGCGCGGAGTCTCGCCATGTATCGTGACCCACTTACAAGCCCTATTGCCTGAGCTACTCTTGACGCGCTTTGTTGGGTCATGTCTGAGATGGTTTCGCTCAAGGTGTCAATGTCGTCTAGTTCTTGTATCGTGTCTCGACTCGGTTTCTCAATTCGAGTTGGAATTCGATCTTCTGTGATCTTTATCGTGTGGAATTTACTCTTGGTGGCCTCATGGTCATCAATGTTGTCCTTTCCATCTCCACGTCCAGTTTGATGGTGCGTATAACCAGTCTGTGGTCACTTCCACTGTTGACTGTGTTGATGACTGTTACGTCTGTGACGATGTCTGGCCTGTTTGTTAGGATGTAGTCAATGTCGGTCTTCGTTGCACCGTTTGGGCTTTTCCACGTCCATCTCCTCTTTGCATTCTTCTGGAACATGGTATGCATGATGTTATACTTTCTTGATGTTGCCCACTCTACCAAGATGTCGCCTCTTTCGTTTCTCAATTCGAGCGCAAATTTGCCCGTTGCGTTTCCGTAGGGTTTGTTCTTTTCCCTATTTGAGCATTGAACTCTACAATCACTATAATGTAGTGGTTTGGTTTCCCTAGTCTCATCGACGTCGTTGTAGAAGCTATTTATGTCTTCTCCTGAGTATGATGTTGTTGATGCATATATTTGCAGTAACTTTAGTTTGAATCTTTAGTTTGTAGCCCTTTGTTATGCACAGAACAAGTTCTGCTACTCTGGGGCTGATGTTGTTTACCCTTACTATGTGGTGTTTCCATTTCCTGTTTATGAGAAAGCCTACTCCTGCTGGGCCGTTGTTTGCCTTAGAATGGCGTAGTAGGTGGCCGCTTTGTAAGATAGTGAAACATTCCCTTGGCCTTCTCACTTCGGAGATCTCGCGTACATCCCATACCAACTTGGTTTCCCTAAGTTCTTCTTCGAGTTATTGTACGTGTTCATCTCTAAGTAGAGTTCTGACGTTGTAGCTCGCTATCTTTAGTCTACTTACCCTCTTTCGGCGGGTCTTTTTGACCGAGAGATTCTTAGCAGCCCCTGCACGTAGTACTAGTTGACCAGAGCCTCCTCCTTGGTCATGGACTCTTTCGGAGCCGCTGGGGACTGGGGCCATGGCTTTGTAGTGATATATATATATATATATATATATATATATATATATATATATATATATATATATATATATATACATATATATATATATATAATATACCGTTTGTATTCAGATTTGGACCCAGAATATTATATTTAATCTCACTAGCAAAAATTGCAGTATTGCGAAATAAAAATATAGATAACATGGACTAAGTGCAAGAAATCAATATGAAATCCACGAAAACGACTAAGTCCTACGTGAAATATTATACGTTATTACATTATCAGGCAAGAGGAGTTTATTACATTATCAGGCAAATATGATTACATTTTCAGGCAGCCAGTTTATTACATTATCAGGTGATGTGATTACATTATCGGGCAGTTATTACATTATCAGGCAATTATTACATTAATAAGCGATTATTACATTATCGGTTGTAATAGACAGCAACAACGTCGACATTATTAACAACAGCGGCGACCAGTTCAGTGTTGCCGCGACTTCGTCGTGACGTGTTTAACGACAACTACCAACAAGGAGACTAAAATGAGGAACATCCCGGCCATCTTCGCCAGATTGATGTAGGACCGCCACCCAGGGTTGATGTTGCTGACGATCAGGTAGTTAAATTCGCCACACATCTGTTTCTCCTCTAAAATCATCTCCTTCATGCGTCGTCGTATGGTCAGCGCGTTGAAGTTGTCCACGAACGTCTCGCGTAGTGTCTTCGGATTGTTGAAGGAGAAGACGGCCATTCCTTGGCCGTCTGGCAGTAAGAGCGTTCGGCGGATCGCCTGTTTAATTCGATCTCCGTGCGTCAACAGTAACAGGTAAAACGTGTGCACGTAGCTGTTGAATGAGAAGCATATAGTGTCAATAATAGTAATATCTTCGTTGGCAACTAAATCTTCAGAAACCAAGATTACAGGAACGTGAATAAGGCGAAAACATCGATAACCTTAAATGATATAAGTAATAAACGTCTTGCCTATGTCCTCTGGAATTTGACCCCAGAGGAGCCACTCACATTAATCCACAGTCTTCTTTAACAGACATAATTGTCATTTGGCGTGTGCACGAGTCGTCAGCGATCACGGGACCGCCGAACGTTGGCGGTAGGAATGCGATTTCGACAAAACTAATTATTGAATTGTGTGTGAAACATTTCAGTTGTTTACAATAATGCGGAACACTGAGCTACTACGAATAAAACATCAATACGAATAAGATGTTCGATGTTGGGTTGGGTTTTGCATACGACCCCTACTGCGCGGTTCACACGATCATGAACACATGAGTCGGAAACTGGGGGGAGGAACTGAGCCCTAATATTGCAGGATAATGGCTTTTGGGGAATCTCACGAGGTTCAAATTGAGGTTTTGTTTCAACAAAAAATGCGGAACGCGAAACATTCTTCAACAGCCTCAATCCGTCATCTGCCTTAAGATATTACACCCGACAGTGCGAAACTGTTTGTTGAGCGAGAGGCGATACACAACATTTAATATTGAAGTGGACTGCGAACAATCTGCAACAGCATCCCCATCGTCTTCGGATGTCGTGATCCGACGAAACACCGCGACACCGGAAGTGTGCAGCAGCGAAGTTGTGCTGAAGCCTTGGCTATATTATTTACTTTTTGTTGTTGATGTCCTGAGATTTTTGGCAAGTTAATTCCAGAATGTCATGAAGCTGTGTCTATCGGTGGATCAACTACTAATCCATTTGAAAAATTAGCCATGGACTAAAGCAAGAAAGTGTCTTGGCACCTGCCTTGTTCACTCTCTTTCTGGCAGCACTACTGTCTACAGTGTCCGGTCACCTTAGTGCAGGAGTTTTCATCCGCACTAAATCTGATGGAAAGGTATTCCAATTGGCTAGACTAAAGACTAGCACAAAAACTCGGGAACTCTGCATTCGTGAACTACTATTTGCAGATGATGCTGCTATCGTTGCACATACACTAGAAGACACCAGACAGATTTGCAAACAGTTTGAACAAGCTGCAACCCTGTTTGGACTTACAATCAATATAAAGAAAACTGTGACGCCATCATCAGGACAAACCTCAATCGCAGCTCAAATTGAACTAATCTCTCACCGTCGAGCAAAGCACATGGACGAAAATGATGTTATCATCGGACGCGATGGACAGCAAAGAGAGAGAGACTTTCGTTCAGACGCCAATGTTGGAGAACATTGAACCTGGATACCGCCTACTTATATCAGACGCTGCATCATAAGCTACTTGTTGTTTTATACTGACTTACTTGATAATTTAGCGACCACCTTTGACAAAATACGTTCCTGACTTTATGAATAGGGAGAGCGACAGTGATGTATATATAGGGTGTCGGAGGGAGTGGATGTTCGAGCACGTAAAAGCGTGATTACAACAATAGTCTGCCATTTAGTGGCGCAATACGTTTTGAAATTTATTAAATTATATTTGCAAAAGGTGGTTCCGTGGCCCTGTTGCCCAATACTTATGTTGCAACATTTTGGTAAGAAAACCAGTCGCGCAAAATAGAAGACGGCATGCGCAGTGATGTGAGTGGTCATCATGTGAGTGGTCATTAAGTTGATGACATAAAAACGGGGGTCTGACGAAGCTATTCGAGGGAGTGTTTTATGGAATGAATTGGAAAATAGTCATCAAGAGATTCGCTACAACATGGTGACAGTGACACTGGTAAGAGGACAGTGTGCGACATTAGTGAGTTATACAATGCGAGTAGCGTAAGTGGCGCAGGGTGTGTGTGTGTGTGTGTGTGTGTGTGTGTGTGTGTGTGCGTGCGTGCGTGCGTGCGTGCGTGCGTGCGTGCGTGCGTGCGTGCGTGCGTGCGTGCGTGCGTGCGTGCGTGCGTGCGTGCGTGCGTGCGTACTAGTCGATCCCATCTCTAGCACCACACAAAATCCCCGTCCCCGTCCTGGAGCAACTCACGCGAGCAAAAGAGTCGGTTCCCTGCTCGCTACTTTGATGATGCGCTCGGAATACGCCTCCGCCGCCTTCGACGGCTTGACCTTCTCCTGCCAGGAGTCGCCTAGAAAGTACTTCAGATCTTCCTCGAAGGCGTCCGTGCGCATCAGTTCCTCCGGCACGACCCCGTTGATGCACGGGTGATTGGCGTACTCGTGCAGCTCGTTCTCAAGCGTGTCAAAAATCACGTAGAAGTCGACCAATATCTCGACGTAGAGGTCAGTGTCGGTCACCACGGCGGCCATCTTGACATTGAAGGAGTGGTCGTTTTCGTCGTACATTAGAGACGACCGCATGAGGAGCTCCGTGCAGAAATTCGGATAAGTTGTGTCGTCCATGTCTGTTGGCATGGGCAGCCGGAAACGGAAGTGCAGGGAAACCCCCCGCGAGGAATTTCGGTGTTGCCATGTCGAATAAAAATTGTGCAGCGCACACGGAACTTTATACAATACCTGTCCTTGCTTCTAGAAAATAACATAAGTTGCTTATTACTTAATCGTAGTATATTTATTTACAACGAAAGAAACGATGTAATATTAATAGGTCGTCTTGTCGAAGTCGCTTTATTGTCGCGTCATAGTGACGTACTTTTCATTCTTAGATGTCGACGCGCATGCTGGACTATCGTTTTTATTATATCAGAAATTAAATGACTCCCAATCGTCTAATGAGTCAGGTCTGTTTAATGTTTTGTTTGTTTGCTGCCAATTTGCAGACGATCGAAGGAGAGAACTTCAGTAGTTATTCTTATTGGTTCTGCAGCCTAATGGATCAACTCAAGTCTCAGTCTCTCATGAACAGGTCTACATTCAGTGGTGACGTGCGCCGTATTGGCGAGCTGAGAGACACCGTAGAGCGGCGGTAGCGTATTGGTTTGTGTCTGGCGGCTAGTAATATAGCATTTGCGTAGTTTAACAGGTTAGTAGGCATTTCCCCATGGGCGTTCGCAAAGCGGAACAAGGCGATACTTGCCCCTGGGTCCGGACCTGCAGTTTTCAGATGTATATTCGTCAATCAAATTATATCATTATGTTAGCTTTACGTGTTATGTAATATGGATGACATTTTATTAGTTTTACGTGTTACGTAATATGTCTTACATTTTATAATATACAATGTCCTCAATCATCCTGTCTGAAATAAGATAAACACTTATGCCACAGTTGGACATAAACATATCGTAGGCAGGATCCATGACATTACAGTAGGGAAAATGTAGGATAAGCAACCAGTCAGTTCCCCATTGGCAAATGTCCCGGAACAGATGCTACCCCATAGCACAGCTAGGTTTATAAAAAATAAACTACTGGCCGAGCCCGTGTTGAAAAGTTTACTGTATTTTCCATGCCACGTGGTCTGCAGAAATTATCCAACGAGAGTTGAAGAACGCTGTAGCGCTTACATTTTCCCGTCCCGATTGACGTTTCTGCGCATGCGCGATATATGTAAAATCATCAATGTGCAGCGAAAAGACAGCATTTATGGTATAAATACTACGGGTTGTTCGTTAGGATGTATATAACCTCTCAGCAAAGTTATTTGTCGCAAATTAACACGACGCAAACAAGTTTTGAGGCATATTTTGATAGCAAGTGTAAATCGATCGTGTGACAGTAGTGCGCCATAAATAATCCGTGATTTATAGAAAACGTAATATTTTATTGCGTTGAACATTTAAAGAAACTCTTCACAGTAATCATCACAGGAAAGTTAACGAACAGCTCGTGGCATTTATACCGAAAATGCTTTGTTGTTTCGTTGGACATTGATGATTTTACATTTATTGCGCATGCGCAGAAACGTCAACCGGAACGTTTTTAACGACCGGAAAATGTAAGCGCGACAACGCCTCTACTTTATGTCTGTACAGAAGAAGGGACAAGCGTTAAGCAAGAAACAACCAATGTTGGATCTCTCGGTTGTCTATCTCGGTGAAGACAGTTCTCTAGTAACTCTAAGCCCCCAGTTTAGCCACCTGGTGCAAGGTCATTTTTTTCTTCAAGTCGAACGACTCAGCAAATAAAACATAGTCGACATATTTATAGCTCGCTAACTCTAGTCTAGAAACAATGCCAAGGCCAGAGCTGCGATTAGTACGTGTCGATCTGGCAAATGTAGACTTATTAAATGTCACTTGGTGTGCAGCATTCCAAATAAAAATCATATAAACAGACATTAATAAATCAACGATAGTCTGGGCTTTCTGGAATTTCAGAATAAGATGCAATTTCAGAATAACATTTGTGTTTCCATTTAGCTTAGCACATCGACCAGTGATGCAGTAATACACAATAAACACATAATTATACTTGTTTATTTCAGGTAGCCTGACAAACAGCAGCACTCAAAGATGATTTTACAAGGAATATACAACATTTATTTGCGACCTTGTACAATTCAAGCAGAAGGACATCCAGCAATATCTGCCACTTGACCCACCCTCAATTCAAACTGTTAAAATACAGGAACATTTTAATTTGTTCCTACTATTCTAAAGATACTGTCGGTGTCATCATCATAACGACAAAAACAGTCAAAGAAAATTTACAAATGCCTACTTACCCTCAAATATCCCACAGGAAAATATAAGAACGAAAACCTGTGCTATCTACCAGTGCTCTAACATTTGATAGCATCGAACAGGAAACATGAATATTTTTTTGAAAGGTTGGTACTTATAAAGTTACAAATGACTTGTCTGTTTCTTGCGGACGACAGTGACATCACATGTCTTACTTATTTACCCATTCAAATTGATAATACAAGTAACTTTTACCTGGGTACTTATTACTATAAAAAGGTAGCACAATTTGCACCACATGTATTATTGGCTATTAGACTGCATATGCACATAGATGTTTGCCAGATGGCATGTATGTGAAAAGTTCTCAAGAAAGCAGAAATGTACAGTAGCAATAATATATATTTAACAAATGCATGACAAATACGTAAGCACTCAATGTAAATATACAACATCATTATAAATATATTCACTCTACAAAATAGCATGTACTAAAAAGACGGAAAACGTCAAACGTCATCAAGTTGTACAAAAGATCAAGAAGAGAAAGTATGACACTGACTGTAGAATCTACACTTAGAATGCACTGATATGGAATGCAAATGCATACAATAAAGTCTACACACAGATTCCTAACAAGCAACGATTTTCAGGAATTTTTCACAATTACTAAACGCCTGAGTAATTTATATCCAGGTACACGCCTAATTTCAATAATGATAGTAAAACGTGGCTGGGGACATTACTTTCATTTGCTATACATCAATCCTGGCAAATCCTACAACGTGAACACTTCCTGTAACACCAGACACATCCCCATATAAGTTTGAACACATCCATACAATATATATACACACATATTTACACTGTACACGTGTACAACTGATTCAGTTTACAGGTGTTGTGAGTATTCACTTACGTTGTCACGTATTCTAATTCTAAAATACACTACTCTGGCTGTGTGTCTGATTTCCTAAAACTCAGTTTGTAAGCAACTGAATCTACCTGCCGGTACTGGCAACTATGAAAATGTTTGTTTGTTTGTATTGAAATATGTCGGTGATAATTTTATTATTTATTAATTTTAGCGATACCATCAGACAAAATTGATAACATCATTCGTATCACATCTGGTCATAATGATTGGAAAAAAATAGCACACTGGCTGCTTATATAATGGCATATTAACACATTTACAAGTTTGGAGTCAATTTCAAAAGTCAATAATTTAAACGATGTAGCACAGATACGCACTCATTGATAAACAAACAGCCAAAATATTTCAATTATATTCACTTTGCAAATCTTAACAAAAATGAACCTGGTTTGCAAATGTGTGCCTTTAACCTTCAATGTACTGATTTTTGTATTAAGAACATTACAAAAAATGGTCACCAGAAAGGCTTGGCCAATCAGCAACTGACAGCAAGTGTGCTTTTGTCACCTAGAAGTCTAGAAACAAAACTAGACTTTACCCACTACACAGCATCACAGTGACCACAAACTTTACATAATACTACCAGTGAATGCACATCTGACACATACACACACATGAATGTATGTCTCATGTTATGCACAATTTACACATGACGCTGACACAAAGGGTTGTTGGTCCTCTTCCTAGCTGTCATCACTGAAACAAAAACAATTCAACGACCATTAGCTTTCACACGATCTACCGTATGAGAAAAATGTAACTGATGGTTTGTTGTGTAACTGATTACTGCACCAGTGGCTGCTTTTAGTGCTCTGTAAATTATAACTGAGTTATCCACATGCCACATAAACACACACACAAAACATACACGTGTTGTGCACAAGTATACACACATATACAAACACACATATACACGCATACACACACCAGCACACACATACACATATGCACGCACACATGCATGCACACACACGCACATATGCACGCACATGTATATGCTCGCACATACACACTGTATACACACACACAAACATGCACACACACACACATGCACATACATACACACACAAACATACACACAACACACACACATGCACGCACACACACACACACACACCCACAAATACTTACACACAAACACACACACATATGCAGATTATGCACACAAAATGTAACAATATATGTGAATTAACAACTGCACACGATGAGCGCAGAAATCAGTGACTGAACAACGAGGAAGCAAACATGAGTAACTAAACAAGATAAGAAGTGGATTTACTTTTACAAACTGTACAAATACAAAATAATAATACATTTTATACAGGTGCGATAGGATCATGAAGATTCCAACTACGACTCGTAGAGTCGTTGCAGCCACCATTCATTTTTTTTTAATTATGTTTTTGTTAAATGGAAATTCACATGATATCTGTTATATAAAAAGTAAACACTGCAATGACAATGTGGGGTGTCCACCATAAGTGAGACATGGGACGGTTGTGTTGTGGTATGCAGTAAGGGAGAATGTTCACAGTCGGTTGAGGTTAATTGATGACTACATGTTGTATAGGCCGGGGTGTTTGGGGAGAACTTCTCACCTTGACTCGTAACTGTCATCATCTTTGCCGTCTTGTATTAGCCTTATGATGTGTGGATGAAGTCTCTCAAACTCACGCAGCCGTGCCGCAGTGACTGGGCCGGCCCCAAGGAACGCCTCAATGATCCCTAGTTCATGTTCCTTGTCCTGTCACAAAACACACAGTGTCACATCTCCTTGTCACAGTCAATCACACGCACGCGGGCACGGACACACACGCCACGCCACACACACACACACACACACACACAAACACACACCTCCCCCCTCCACACACAACAGGTTGGCCTCTCAAGAATGGGATGTTATATTTAAGTACATAGCATTTTTTGCAAGAGTCAGATTTCAGTTCTGAAACCTAATGGGCAGGTTTTGTTTCAGGCTGCAGAATTATGCCAACAACAATTATTTTATTCTTGACATTTAGGTGCATTAATTATGACTCGTAGACAGGGTTTGAGTGGGTACAGTTGCAGCTTTATCGAGAATTTTTTTCTGGTGCTCTTTTCCCTGGGCAATGTCATGGGTTAAAACATATAAAATAGACTCGTCCTGGCAAAGAGGTCGATTAAAAAATTGACTTATAAGTTAGTTCTCAGTGCCAGAGACATCCTCGTCCTCCAAGGGAATCAGTTGTTTATGACTGTGCCACCTGTGTGAACAGTGTGGTATTCCAATAAAGACCTAAAATTATGACCGTACATGTAACGGCTATAACTCAAACCCCCGGATCTAGTTGGCTATGATATTTCTGGCCAAGTTCAACATCATATTTTGCAAGGCAATCAGCCACAGGGTGTGCCCAGCCTGACTAAATCAGCGAGAGAGAGAGAGAGAGAGAGAGAGAGAGAGAGAGAGAGAGAGAGAGAGAGAGAGAGAGAGAGAGAGAGAGAGAGAGAGAGAGCGGAGAGAGAGAGAGAGAGGAGAGCGAGAGAGAGAGAGAGATGAGAGAGAGAGAGAGCGAGAGAGAGAGCAAGAGCGAGAGAGTGCAAGAGAGAGAGAGAGGGGGGAAGAGAGCGAGAGGGCAGGAGAGAAACAGCGAGAGAGAGCGAGAGGAGAGAGTGAAAGGGGAAAGAGGAGAGACGTGGAGAGAGAGAGAGAGAGAAGAGAAAGGAGACAGACAGGGGAGAAAGAGGAGAGAGAGAGGAGAGAAAGAGGAGAGGGGCAGGGGGAGAGAGACTGAGGACAAGACACAGTCATCCAGACACCCACACACCTTGCATGTCCTCTGTAGACTGGCCAGCTTGCGTGTGAGGTTCACTTCTTTGCTGCGTCTGTTTCCTGTCGTCACTGTCACAGGTTTCATCGTGCTGGTCCGCCTCACCCCGATGTCACTCCCGTCAATCCCCAACTTCGCCTTGTTGATGTTCCGCAGTAGAGACGTCAGAGGGTCGGAGGTGACTGTAAACATAGGTACTGTAATACACAACAGGTGCACCTTTTATCAACTCTGTGGGAGTCTCTCAGGGCTTTATGCAGGATAAAATTATTGCCAGTCAACATGTTTTGGTGGACACATGGATGTTAACTATTAAGACAGTTTACAAACTTTTAAATGTGTCTGATGACCTGAAATGGACTACAAACACACATGTGACACCATTTTCACCCACTTTCAAGGCATAACTTACAATATCTATGGTTTTGGAAGACCTTTTTTTGCTCCTTCATTTTTTAACCCGTCCACCACCTGTCCACCCATATTTATACCCATCCATATTCGTTTTTACCCGTCCAAATGATGGGTGGACGGGTCTCTACATAAAGCTGTGGAGTCTCCCTAATCTATACTTTACTGAACATTTCTCAGGACAGCTCTTTTTCAAATCAACTGTTTTCATATCAAAATATGTTTATTTTACCTGTAGAGACTTTCTGACACTGAAAAATGAAAACCTTTGAACTGTATACTTATTACATTACAAACTTACATAATTATTATTGGAAGTACACTTTGGATAAATTAATCCACTTCTGTTTTGTATAGAAAATCGATAACACAAAACCTGTTTGAATATTTACAAACACTGCTGAACCCTGACCTTGTATTTCATTTTGACTAACTATGCTTTTATTAAGGCTTCATAACTATCAAAACATCAGTGGTGAAATTTATGTTATAAACGATCAGTAACAATTGGTGTCCAAGTACAAAATAACTAATAATTTTTTTTGGAGGAGTCTATATAGGTTATTTACATCTAACATAACAAGCTTGCATATTTTATATGTTAAAGTTTTCTATGTAGGTTATTTGCATCTAACTTATAACAACCTTGCATATTTTGTATGTTAAAAGTTTTCTTCCCAGATGGCTTGCAATTCTGGCACCAAACTTTATGGATTAATCTACGTCCCCCTGATAAGAAGGTTTGTATCTTATTGAAATACCCCGTATATGTCTCACCTCTATGGGTTAAATCAGTCACTCGGAATACACAAAGTAATGCACGTGTATAACATACAAAGGCAAAATGTGATAATCCATTTTTGACGTTTCAAAACGTTATATATCCATTTTTGACGTTTAAAGATAAAAGCACTTTTGTGTTTCACCCACAGACGGTCGCCATAAACACAACATTTCATGCAAATACAAATTGATATAGTGTAAAGCTATTAATTAGTTAAGACCAGTTACCGTGTAACTGCAACAATACAATTGGAACATGGTATTAACGATCTTGTCATCTTGAGTAGTTTTCACGGAGTCTCGTAAAATGTATTTCATTTGTGTAGCAGATAAATAGAAAAAATAAAATAATGTTTTAATGTTGACAGGAAACAATGTAATACATTTTAAAGTAACATTAATTGAAGTGATAACTGACTTTCTACTAGAATTCCAAATAAAAAACAACCAAGACATTTAGGTCATAGTTATGAACACATTCTGAGGTATGTATCAATGCACAGTAGACTATCAGTATAATTAATAATTTAAACAAAATAAACTACCAAAAACGTATTCTGTCAACAGTGCTACAGGTATCCATTCATGCTACAGGTATCCATTCTGCTTTGCAACGCCCATGTTTGGACAGCCCACTTATATTGTTACCATGGTAACGCCTGTGTTAAAAACCACCAGAGGAAGAAGGACGTACTTTCACTACAGCTGCTGCTGGGTACTGGCGTTGGTGTGGGTGTTGGTGATGGCGTAGGTAGAGGACTCTCTATCACTGTCTCTAGGTCTCTGTCCGGAGTGCCTGACCGCGGCGTCCCTGGATGACTGGAGGTTGGTGTCGTGTCCTTGTCCTCGTCATCTTCACTCTCACTGTAGGACTCCACTGAACACACAGAGGGAGCCACTGAACATAGAGGGTGCAACTGAACACACAGAGGGAGCCACTGAACACACAGAGGGTGCAACTGAACACAGAGGGGGCCACTGAACACAGAGGGAGCCACTGAACACACAAAGGGAGCCACTGAACACAGAGGGAGCCACTGAACACACAGAGGGAGCCACTGAACACAGAGGGAGCCACTGAACACAGAGGGAGCCACTGAACACACAGAGGGGGCCACTGAACTCAGAGGGAGCCACTGAACACACAAAGGGAGCCACTGAACACAGAGGGAGCCACTGAACACACAAAGGGAGCCACTGAACACAGAGGGAGCCACTGAACACAGAGGGAGCCACTGAACACAGAGGGAGCCACTGAACACACAGAGGGGGCCACTGAACTCAGAGGGAGCCACTGAACACAGAGGGAGCCATTGAACACAGAGGGAGCCACTGAACACAGAGGGAGCCACTGAACACACAGAGGGAGCCACTGAACACAGAGGGAGCCACTGAACTCAGAGGGAGCCACTGAACACAGAGGGAGCCATTGAACACAGAGGGAGCCATTGAATACACCGAGGGAGCCACTGAACACAGAGAGGGAGCCACTGAACACACAAAGGGAGCCTCTGAACACACAGGGGGAGCCACTGAACACACGGAGGGAGCCACTGAACGCACAGAGGGAGCCACTGAACACACAGAGGGAGCCACTGAACAGACAGAGGGAACCACTGAACACACAATGTTAAAGTTTTCTTCCCAGATGGCTTGCAATTCTGGCACCAAACTTTATGGATTAATCTACGTCCCCCTGATAAGAAGGTTTGTATCTTATTGAAATACCCCGTATATGTCTCACCTCTATGGGGTAAATCAGTCACTCGGAATACACAAAGTAATGCACGTGTATAACATACAAAGGCAAAATGTGATAATCCATTTTTGACGTTTCAAAACGCTATATATCCATTTTTGACGTTTAAAGATAAAAGAACACACAGAGGGAGCCACTGAACAGACAGAGGGAACCACTGAACACACAAAGGGAGCCACTGAACACACAGGGGGAGCCACTGAACACACGGAGGGAGCCACTGAACACACAGAGGGAGCCACTGAACATACCGAGGGAGCCACTGAACACACAAAGGGAGCCTCTGAACACACGAACACACGGAGGGAGCCTCTGAACACACAGAGGGAGCCTCTGAACACACAGAGGGAGCCTCTGAACACACAGAGGGAGCCTCTGAACACACGGAGGGAGCCACTGAACACACGGAGGGAGCCACTGAACACACAGAGGCAGCCATTGAACACACGGAGGGAGACACTGAAAAGAGGGAGCCATTGAACTCAGAGGGAGCCACTGAACACAGAGGGAGCCATTGAATGCAGAGGGAGCCACTGAATACACAGAGGGAGCCACTGAACAGACAGAGGGAGCCACTGAACACACAGGGGGAGCCACTGAACAGACAGAGGGAGCCATTGAACACACAGGGGGAGCCACTAAACACACGGAGGGAGCCACTGAACACAGAGGGAGCCACTGAACAGACAGAGGGACCACTGAACACACAGAGGCAGCCACTGAACGCACAGATGGAGCCACTGAACATAGAGGGAGCCACTGAACACACAGAGGGAGCCACTGAACACACAGAGGGAGCCACTGAACAGACAGAGGGAGCCATTGAACACACAGGGGGAGCCACTAAACACACGGAGGGAGCCACTGAACACAGAGGGAGCCACTGAACAGACAGAGGGAGCCACTGAACACACAGAGGGAGCCACTGAACATAGAGGGAGCCACTGAACATAGAAGGAGTCACTGAACATAGAAGCCAGTGAATACATAGAATGCACCACAGGAGCCATCAAATACAAATGACACAGTCTGGCATATAACTATCATAAATGCAGGGCTGTACAGGCAATCTACGCCACGGCTGGTCACATGACAATGCAAAGTCTAATTAAGTGTGGTTAAAGAAACAATGCAACTAATACAAACTCCTACTATTCCTGGTTTGCCTTTTGTAAAAAAAATCATCTGCTGCATCAATATATAGTAATCTGTAATATTAACATAAAAATTGCTTATGCAGTAGAAACATTAGAGAAATTCATGGACAACTCTGAAACCCTATGGCATACCATTAATGCTGTAAATAAAGTACATACATTTACATACCACCCTAGACACAAGCAATCGCCTCACTTTTCCTACAACTGATTCTAAATTGTGCCAATTCTTTAGCAGGGCAAACTCTGAAAGTCACAATGCCCCCAAGGACCCACCCTGACTACTTTGACTTGGCTGTAGGCCGCGTCGAACAAATCCAGCTGTTGTTTCAATGTCACTGGCATCAAACACTATTGCAGCCAATCCCATCTTGTTCATCCACCTGGAGGAAACAGAGAACACTATCAAAATGTTGCTCACATAAACTGATTATGACTCCCGTGAGGTGGCAGCACTTTTCAGCCCCTCAACTCCGCCTAGGGGATTAATGAGCTGCCGATATAACCACCAGGGTAGCCTTACCCCAACCCCAGATTAGGGTAGAGATGCTGACTGGTTCTCAGGCTGAATTTAAAATAACAAATTAAGTAAGGATACCTTTTTATCAGATAATGCTGTGTTATAAAAACTATTCAAAATTAAACTTATATTAACACAAAAATAAATAAAAATTTGCAGTTGTTTATAAAATGGCAGGATTAACCAATATCCGTGAGGTCGCAGCATTGTTTGGCAACAAACGGATAGCATTCAAACGCCAGGTAAAATCACCAGACTGTTTTCTCTGCGAAGTTACGCAACCGTAATTAATCACCAATAAATTAATAAATAAAATAATAATGAATAATAAAACAGATTAATAAGTTAATAATAAAGTAAAATACTTAAATTATTTTAGAGACAATAATTATGGTTAAAATGTATTCATTATATTATCTTAGTGAAACTATTGGGAGTTGTGTAGCGACAATCATAAACGACAAACACCCAATAAAAGTCTGAAGAAAACAGAAATCAGTAGGCAACCAGTAACAAATGTGGTTCAAATTAATGATTACCTTCAATAGCTCTACAACTGTTATTACCCGGTAATACTAAAATTCCTTTGACGAGCCAGTAAATAAGTACAACATACTTCACCATGTCATTCTGTCTCTCCGCAGCAAAGTAGAACGTCGTGCCGGCGTGGTGTGCCTTGAACGCACTGCATTAAGAAAACATGAACAAGTATAGTGAATATATTATTCATGGCTCCAAGAATGGTTTATTGTAGTATAATTTAACTTACGTTGGAGCTTAATGTCGAAGATGAGTACGACGTTTTGATGCGTCAGCTACGGACCTTGACACCAGTACGTGAATAAGGTCCGTAGCTGACGGATTGAAACGTCGTACTCATCTTCGACATTAAGCTCCAAAGTAAGTTAAATTATACTACAACATGAACAAGTATGTCTATTACCCCGTTCACACTGTAAACGGTTTTTTTTTTAGCCGGATTAGTTAATGCACATTAACTAATGCGGGTCAGATACCCTGTCGCATCCACACTGCAACTGTCTGGACAGAGTAGTTCTTGTCAACTAGTGTGGCTCTTGATTAATGAGCACATCTTGTCACAGGGAGCAAATGGACAGCAGACTAATTACCTATGTCACAATATGATCACATCTACCCAGCCAGCCCCTACATCTGGAATCAATGAAGTCAGATTTTGTGAGATTTGGTGTTAATCCCCTTTGCATTCACACTAGCAATTTAAACCGGTTCAAAACTAAACCCCCTCAAGTAGGCAGATTACTTTAATCCCGCTTAACTCATGGATCCAGTTTAGAATGTATAAAGTGAACGCTCAATGGGAGCAAAACCTGTTTTGCTCATGATTAAATTAGCTAATGTGAACGGGGTATAAGAAATTGAGCAGAATCTCACTCTGTACTTGAGACAACGTACACCTCCCAAGCAAGTTGTCAAGTAAAATCATTGCTTTTATATGACACTGCTTCAAACATTCTTGTATATAGAACAGTAAAATGCTTGTGCAGATAGGTACATTTTGTAAAGGTGGTTTCTAACTCTAATTTCACATGTATCATTTTACATATCTGGATAACTGCAACATATAAGTATAACTAACAAGAGATCTTTAATGCTTAAATATTGATTATTAATATTCAATGCCATATTTAAACGATCCTTTCATGTGGTGATGACATGTGAATAAAGATAGCCATAACATCAAACATGGACTGTTCAAATAATCCAAGTTTAGCAAAGTTGAAACACCTGCTCATGAATACTCACAATTTTTTGGACTTTGTTTCCTTTGAAGGTGACACTTTGAAACTGGGCAGGTGAAGGACACCCTGAGCCTTAAGGTCCTGTGATGACACAGACACGCAATGACACAAAATTACACAGACACAGAATGACACAAAATTACACTGACACATAAAATGACACCAGTATAACAACTCTGATTTGAAATTCGCAGATCAAGTTGAGCAGTGACATGTTCTGGCAAAAACATGATATGGTGTCTTACTACTTTTTATAGTGTTCTCATAGCTATGTTTCTGTTGCCCTGTGCCAGCAATAGTACCAAGCCAATAGTGTCATTCCGGGTCATTAACTTGGGTAATGGAGATTATAATAAAAAATATGGAATTAGACAAATATGGTGGGGTGGGATGGTCCAGCCTCGTGGTCAGCTAATACACATATAACAGACGGTGGTCACTACTGTTCTGAGAGCAGCTATACATGCAGGAAACTTCATAACATTTTGCATTTCTGGGAGCCCTGAGATGCCTTCGCAAAAGACCAGTCAGCTAAAAAATTATTGTGTACAATAAACATACTCTAAGATAAATCTATTCAAAATGAGGGGAAAAGTTACAGAAATTTCTTTAAAAAAAATAGGAAATGTTAAAATTGTTAGGCCCCATAGAACCCTAGAAGGCTTTAAAATGCTTCAATCAAATTTAAATTTATTGTACTTAGTGACAGTGCCATTAGAAACATCTATGCAAACCTTGAAAAATAGATCTTCAATAGTTTCTGAGATACGAGAGCTAACTGAACGGCGGAGGGCAAATGGCAGACAGCGCCTGCAGAGTGATGCCATAAGTTTGTTTGACCAGCGGCCGAAACGCCAACAAATAAACAACTGGCAAACTACAGAACTCGCAACAGTATCAAGCCATTTTCGGCAAGACGAAAGCCTTGAACGAAGACAGACACATCAGTGGCTCCACCTACATCGGGTCCCTTGTAGTAATACAGGTTCTGGTCCTTGAGCACGAACCATCGCTTGACCCATCGACTCGCCATTAACCCCAAGCCCTCTGTCCGTTTCTTCCACAACCAGCCCTGACAGTCGCCATGGCCGAGGTCCTTGCACGAGATCCGTCGGTTGCCACCTGGTGGACAAAGGGTGAATTACGTCACATTTTTAACCCTTCATGTCTGGTTAATTTTTTATTTTATTCTATTTTTTATTTATTTTTCCCAACGAGTGGTTGTTTGTATTTACCAAACCCGAAACTGATTTCGCAATTAAAAATGTGGCAAATCTAAAACATTTGAAATGTATATAAAACGTTGAAACAGTAGACAGTAGTGCTAACAACTGCCACCCTTAATTCGAAGGGGAGATTCTGAGTGACAGATGGTTTCAGGTGGTTTCCTCCAAACAGCCCAAAGTTGGGCTAACGCAGGAGTTGTCCTTCCCTAGAATTAGTGAGTCTACTACAGGTTACCCATTTACCCCCTGTGTGGGATCTTTTACTTCCTCTGGCATAGACACCGGCTTTTAGTGTCTCTTTCAAAAGACACAGACAAATGTGGGGTGAACGAAATTTCCTAAGTTTCAAAATGGCGGTAGGTGGGATTGAACCACTGTCCATTCAATTGACAGTCCGGCGCTCTACCGCGCAACCACTGCTCCCCCCGAATAATAAGACTATAAACGAGGCACGTACCAATCTTCTTCTGCAGATTGCGTCTAAGCATCACAGTTGGAGACTGCAAGAATAACAGGAAGTAAGTCATAATAACATAAAAATTACAGGAAGTAAGTCAGGCATTGATAGGAATAACAACAACTCAGACATTTGTAAGAATAAAGAACAGGAAATGAATCAAAATAACATACAAATAATAGGAAATAAATCAGGCATATATACAAAAATAACAAGTCATAACTTAGGCATTTCTAATGCATTACACATCCACGTAGACACAAACTCTAAGACACGAACAAGGTAGACAAAGTAAGACATGTCACAAAAACTAGGAGATAAATTAAGATATGTCTAAAACAATAAAATGAATATGACTTGTGGTGTTAAATTAAGTTAATACGCAAAATAAGTAAATAAAAAGGTCCTTAGTCATTAAAACAACAACACAGCAATTTATCTGAACCTCACAGTAGTTCCAATAAGAGGTTGACAAGATTAAGACGACCTGATATCTACCCACCTGGGGCGCGACTTCCTCCTCCTTCGACCTACTGATGACGGGAATCTTCTGAGGCACGCCCCCGACTATGTTCACTGTGTAGCTGGTGATGAAACTGTAACACACAGACAGGGCATGTGTGTTGAGACGTAGACATCACAGTCTGTCAGTCCAGAATCCAATTAAGACGGAGCCCTGCAGGCCACAACCATCTGTCCTCAGATGCCTCCAACTAAAGGCCAGTCGACCCATCTTATTGGAGGGGCTAAAGTCCACGTTATGTATCATTCTGGCTGGGAGGATGTCCAAGTTTGGGGATTAAATAAAAAACAATATTTTGTATTATATATTCTTCACCATCACTGTTATTTATATGTCCATGAGGCATTTAAAATGGTCCTGCTGATCCAGTACAATTTCAACCATATATGATGTTTTTGAGCACCAAATATTATTTACTATTTATAGTGTATGTTTATGGTCAGCCTAAAATTGTGTTCAAATGCACAATCACTGTGATAGCTACTTAGGGATTATTTGTAATTAACTTTTAGAAAATGTTACCATGACAACCACGACAAATAATGACACAACGCGACAGATATGAAAACCTGTGTCCTACCTCACTGGCCGGTGTTCTGGAATCGACCCTGTGGTCACTGGGGTGCCACTGGTGGGGTCAGAGCCCCATGCCTTGTCCTGCTGAGAAAACAAAATCAACATCAGAGATCAGGGGGAACATTGAATGTAATATCTGTCAACATTTACTAATATCGACCTTCCTTTTTTCACTTCCGTCTCAGTCACTAGATCATGTTCCCACCGAGCTCACCATTAGACAGAATGCCATTGCAGGTTTCACTTTCACTTTCACTTCCTATGTACTGTTACTTCCTCTGACACACACACACCAAGTAAAAGTGGCGTCACTCATGCAGGGCATTTTATGTCTTATCAGACATAACACATTCGTGTAGTTCTTCCATAAATCAAATAAAAGCTCCACATTTCCAGTGTCGTGGCACCAGATTCAGTCAGGCCAATATTCGGCCCGAATCTGCAGAATCTGAGACCGCAATGGTAGCGGGTCACAATACTCCATTGTTACTAACAGAGTTTCTGTTAGTAATACATCAAGTATTTGATGGAAACTTGATCATATGTAATTTCAAACTGTCAATTGTCCACACTACTGAGAGTACAGAGTAAAAATGTAATTTCCTTCTGTTTAACGTTCTCACATTCACAGCTTTTGTAGCAACATGACCATTTGCCCTAGAGTTATGTCTGTGCATTCCTGTCAACAACACATTGTGTCAGTTACGCAAAATCATAAAACAAACTTGTTCCGATTATTCAAGACATGTATTTGTGGAATTCCCTGACTCATAGATTTGAATATGGATTATACTCTTCAGCCTTGATCCCTTCCCTCCCTTCCCCTCCTCTCCCTATCTCCCTCCAGCAAGAGCATTCACAGTAAAAAGCTACGCAGACACAACAGAACATAAATTCACACCACTACCAGTAGCCCAGACAGTTGCCATGTTGAAACTCTGCACAGCCCTGTCAAAATATTTGCTTTTTTGTTCACCAGTTTCAGGAGCCATCTGAGAACAGGATGTAGGGCTTGAACATCACCTGCCTTAATTCTGTTACTAACAAGTGTCTGCATGAGTACACATGGGTGCCCCCCCTAGGCACAGAGTGACTGGTTACATGTCTGATGTCTCTCTATCGCTCACAGTTTCACAGCTGTAGATTTATAGCTTTCAGGGCTTTATGCAGGATGAGCTATTTGCCATTTAGGACATGTGGATGGTGACTCCTGGTACATTCATACAAGCCAACTGAGATGTCGTTTATGGTCCTGAAATAAACCGCAAACACACATGTGCTAAGCAGTGTTAATATGTTTAAAAATAAAGTCGACATATAGTCATATACTGACCTCAGAAGGGCGGGATACACTTAGATAGGGTTGGATTCTTGATAAGCCAAATTTAAGGACTTCCTTGTCCACCTGCCATCTAGAGTTGATTCTCTAGGTGGCAATCTTGTTAAATCTTGTTAAATGTGGCCATTTGTTTAGGCATAATTGACAATATCCATAATTTTGGAAGGTCTTGTTTGATACTTAATATACCCGTCCACCGCTGGTACAGTGATATTTCTACCCATCCACAACATGTTTTATCTGTCCAGATGACATGTGGACAGTCTCTCCATAAAGCTGATATGTCTGTGCGGGACTATGCCTACACTGCAGATTCACAGTCATCCTCCAAAACACACTTCGTGAATAAACAGCCCAAAATTCATAATGAACTCCCACAAATAATGTACATGCCCAAAGTAAAACCCCAGTCGAAATAAAAGACCCCAAAACTTGCACTGAAATAAGGTCCACAAACATAATCTACCCCAAGAGTCACACAGATCTGTGTGAAGAGCCTCCAAATACAATGTGAACCAAGAGCCCTTAAACACTGTCACACACCATGGCATGAGCAAGGGACCCCTAAACACACCCTGACAACAACCCCCAGAAAAACACAAACCCTAAAATGAGAACCCCAGACACATTGTGAAACAAGAGTTTCCAAACCACCCAGACCTAAGAAGCGACAAGTACACTATTAAAACAATACCCTCCACAGGTACATACCCTCAACCATCAAATACCACTCTAAGTACCCCAAACTTCATCCTGAACTATTACCTCCCAAACACTCCCAGACTAAAAATAATTTAGTAATAAATCTAACTAGTACACCGGCAGTTATACGTCAACTAGTACAGTTTTAGTAAGTAAGTCTGCTGCATTGTGGGAAAGTGCAAAACAGTTGCAGCAGCTGATACAACAGCACTCCATACACCAGCAGCTGATACACCAGCAGCTGATACACCAGCAGCTGATACACCAGCAGCTGATACACCAGCAGCTGATACACCAGAAGCTGATACACCAGTAGCTGATACACAAGCAGCTGATACACCAGCAGCTGATACACCAGCAGCTGATACACCAGAAGCTGATACGCCAGTAGCTGATACACCAGAAGCTGATACGCCAGTAGCTGATACACAAGCAGCTGATATGCCAGCAGCCGATACGCCAGCAGCCGATACACAAGCAGCGATACACAAGCAGCCGATACACAAGCAGCCGATACACCAGCAGCCGATACGCCAGCAGCCGATACGCCAGCAGCCGATGCACAAGCAGCCGATACGCCAGCAGCCGATACGCCAGCAGCGATACACAAGCAGCCGATACACAAGCAGCCGATACACAAGCAGCCGATACACCAGTAGCTGATACACCAGTAGCTGATACACCAGTAGCTGATACACCAGCAGCTGATACACCAGTAGCTGATACACCAGTAGCTGATACACCAGTAGCTGATACACCAGTAGCTGATACACCAGTAGCTGATACACAGGCAGCTGATACACCAGCAGCTGATACACCAGTACTGCATATAGGGATACACAGTCAGCAAAAATACAAACATACAAAATAATTACTCACCAAAAATGTCTAATTTCCCCCCTGTCTGTTTTAAATGCCGTCAAACACACAAACACACAAACACACAGAGGTTGTCAACACAAACACACTCCATTCAACTGTAACACTTACACGTCTGAGTGTCCAACACACTCATTTGCGTGCCCAACACATTGACACTTCACACGTTAGACCGTCGCCCATCCACTTAACACATGTAGTTTACTTGTCACTGGGATAAGGAAACTTTGGACTTACCAGCATGCAACTGCTGAGTGACGGCCAACCTACCCTAAACTATTCAGGTCACACAGACCTGCACAGACACTGCAGTTGAATCAGCAGTGGTGATCTATGTCAACCCAAATGCCCTATGTCCCAACATCCCTGTCTATCCCTGCCTACTAGCCAACTCCTTGTAGTCCAATGGTTGGCTGTCGACTCCGGGGAAGTAGGCGACAGTCATAAGCTATAAATAGACAATGAGGACACGGGTCGTGTGACTCGGTGTAGATTATTGTTGACAGGACACAGTTGAACTGGTTCTGCATTGGGTGGCAGTGGATAAATATTCCCTTTTTCATAATCGTTATCATCTCTGATATGACGTTTGATAACAAATAATAGGCCAATGGCCAGCCATTCTTTTCACCATAATTCTAACCGTAGAGTTTACAAAACATGCAGATATGAGAGGCTGTACTGTATGGTACTTCCATCTCTACCCACTCTTGGAGGTAAATATACCTCAGAAAACAGTACAGATAAACAAATTTTAAACAAATCATAAAATCCTGCAATATTTTACAAACCACAATAGAAATAAGTGATTGCATTTTTTCCTGTTCTCCTGATATTTTAATGTACCTGTACAAAACCACAAGACATTAAATGGCACTCAGACCTGGCGTGCGTGCATGCGTGCTTGCATGTGTGTGTGCTTGTATGTGTATGTGTATGTGCATGTGCATGTGCATGTGCGGTGTGTGTGTGTGTGTGTGGTGTGTGGTGTGTGGTGTGTGGTGTGTGGTGTGTGGTGTGTGGTGTGTGGTGTGTGGTGTGTGGTGTGTGGTGTGTGGTGTGTGGTGTGTGGTGTGGTGTACATGCGTGCATGTACACACATGCGCACACGCGCACACGCACACACGCACACACGCACACACGCACACACGCACACACGCACACACACACACACACACACAGTGGCCAACAAAGCAAGGTGAATCACCTTATCAACCTCACAATGTGCCTCTTCAAGCAATACACGTACCGGTTAACCCCCCCCCAAAAAAAACTGTTCTGATGAAAAATAACACGACAACCTACGAAAGAACCACTGTTTGACATCGACTCAATATCCTGTGGGGAAAGTAATCTTACACAGGGTGGTCAGTAGCCAGTCCTTAGAGAGGTGTATGCTTTAATCACTGAAAGACTAGTCAACCAGCATATATGCCTCAGATCTATCGCTTATATGTGCGTGCGTGTGCATGTACACATGCACACACACGCACACACACGCACACACACGCACACACGCACACACGCACAACGCACACGCACACACACACACAGTGGCTATTAGCAGACAAAACAAGGTGAATCACCTTTTAACCTCATAATGTGCCTCTTCAAGCAATACACCTAGTTAATCCCCCCAAAAACATTGTCCTGATAAAAAATAACATAACCTATGAAAGAAACACTGTTTGACGTCGACTCAACATCCACCAAGAACCAATGTCTGCTGTGAAAGTGATCCTATACTATGTGGTGAGTAACCTGTCCTTAGCGGGATAATGCTTTATCCCTTGTATCTGTTCAACGAAACACCATCTCTACTTCTCTGGAAAACATTCAGCCACAATGTAATTACTCCTCAAAGACTATTACTAGTATTAGCATACAAATGGCCACCACTGCCTGGTATTATTTTATGCAACTGAGTAAATTGGACCAATGTCAATTTATAAACTAAAGCGGATCTTGCCCTAGGTTCGAAACGATTGTAATACGATACAGAAAAGAAAATATGTTCAAAAATATGTTTCACATACAGCTTACAAACATCTATGCACAAGTAACATGTACTTTTTCACAAATGCAAGCAAATCTGCAACCTTCTTGCCGTTATAACCTGTAACTTAACATGCCAGTATCGACACTGCATCAGTCTACATGCTCCGACTGACTGATTAGGTCATTCAAGCTCCACCAACACTACATAATCATTATGTGTACAGTGTACACTATTCAGACAGTTTTGAGCAAAGGCCAATTTAGGCCATGGAACAAAACGACTAGACTAGGTCGCAGCCTGTGCATAGCTCTAGCAAGCATTCCATTCTTATACTATATAAAGGCTGGGGATTATCTACTAGTATTTGTAGATGTATATAAAGCTTTGTAAGATGGCCATAGTCCATGTTTATTTCAAACCCATGACTGGGAATGTGATAGCATCCATTAATTACACCTGCCGTTAACCATTGAAATACTGGTAAAAATCGCTACCCAGAATGAGAAAGCTCTGGAGCCTAATAGCCACTGTGCTGTGCGCACATTGGAGACATTTTACCACGACTGGTCAGAACAACCAACTTGTATTTGCCAAATACAATAAACATATTATTACAGACCAGTTGTAATCTATGCTTGATGTAGAAATATAATTACAATTCTGAATGGTTTGGACCTATTCATGTGTCTTGTTGGTAATATCTGAACAACCAATGCACTAGAGTTGAATGCCCCTGCATGATCTCCACAATCTCTGACACACACACAGAGTGGCTAATACCTAGGACTTTCAGTTCCTGAGTTGTCGTGTCAAACGTTTGGCAAGTTCACTAACCCTACATTGCTCTAGTTCACTCCACTGTGTGAGTACCTAGTCACTGACAGTGTATGAATAGTATTTGTGCATTAATTGCTGAATGGCTGAATGCTTCCCAGAGACACTGAGATGGCATCTGACAGAACAGTGGATAGATGTGCCAGGGAATAAACTGTAAAGTGCTTTGAGCAACATAAATGACTCGAGACAGTACGACAGAACACACCTCTTTCACAACTTTATCACATGCACTAGACAGGTCTATCCACACTTGACAACACTGGTCACAACAGTCCTGTTGTTATTTAACCACTTGTCATCGTCTTAACACTGATGCAATATATTTACCTTAATGAGTGACTTCACTGGAGACAAAAACTATTAATGTTGCTCTCCCAGTTGACAACACGTGACACACATCCTGGTAGACATAACTAGCTCCCGGAGCTGACTATCTCTCTCTCCCATTACGTGGGATCTAGGACAACGCCATGTCGCAATTCCAGCCCATAATATAGAACAAAACATCCAGCAACAGATCTTCAGTTTCAAATTACACTGACAGCAGAACAACCTAGCCTTTCACGGACACGAGGGACCGACTCAGAAATTATGGCTTTAAAAAACGTAATCTATAATCTTGACATAACTGCAAAGTGACAATTAACTGTTTAGTATTAATTACTTGTGGGAAATAACCTAGCTTTGACATAGTCTCTTGTTTGGTGATACCCTATAGATATTATGCTGTAACATGATATTAAAGAATGTGTCACGATTACAGGGCTTAATGTAGCAGTAGAATTAACGTCATAGATTAACCAACATTAATATTCTGCTGAGAGTACATTCTTTTGTACACAGTAAAAGAGGGGATCTCAAATGTTGCTTCAAGTTCAACAACAACAGGCAATGGCAACTAAATAAATCTTGCATAAATTAAACTAACAGATTCATACTTTAATTTGCAGAACACTTGTTTTGAGTGTAGCACATTACTTAGGATTACAGAAGGACTAAAAATGCTTTTCACAAAACAATATTAGTAAAAAACAAATTAGTATCACAAGTTACATCAGGTATGGCAAGCCATACTAATAGCTAGGAAAGCAATGTTTTGATTTTGGATTTTTCATGGAAATGTAGTACAGCTGCATACCCAGTACATATTAAAAAATAAGATATTTGATATTCATTAGTCTACATAGTTTGTGGTTAAAATAAATAAATAAATAAAATACTTTTGATAATGAACAAAATTAAGATATATATATATTTACACACATATATATACATATATATATATACATATACATAGAGTATATATATATATATATATATATATATATATATATATATATATATATATATATATATATACGACCTCTGTCACCACCTTTGCTGTTTACTTTGGTATTATAATTATTTGGCATAATACACAACATTTACATTGTATCTGGATTGTTATGAATTATGTGGATTGTGTTATTATGTGTATATATGTTTGGCTGAATACAAAGCTCTTTTACAAATGATTATAATTTATTATAGCTTTGTCACTTACAGCAAACAAGTCACGATCCCTTATAAACAAGGAGCATTGTCCCACATAAATATATATATATATATATATATATATGTATATATGTATATATGTATATATATATATATATATATATATATATATATATATATATATATATTATTATATATTTATGATTATCCATAAATGTCAGCAGCAGTGCCTATGATATCAATGTCTTGCCTCAAATGCCGCTCTGAAAGACGTTTTTAATGCTCCCTTAAAAACATTGGGCATTTCACACAGCAGTGGGCAGTTCATTCCACACTACCAGTCCAGCCACTGAGAGGGCGCAATGTTCATAACGTTCAACATGATAACATGTAACATTGACGGTTCAGGTCAATGCAGTCCTAATTGTATGCTGTCCTAATCAAAATGTATACTAGTCTAATCCAGTCAAAACATGTACCGAGTGAATAAAAAAGTTTTTTATTCCATCAGTCCAATATCTGTCCATTCAAATTTGTACCCATCCAAAACAAACAGTGCCTGTCCAAACTTCTAGCTGAAGATATGTCTGGCAGTGTAGTGGTTCGTACATTACACTACTAGAATTGCTATCTAAAGTATTTTGATCTTTGATCTTACTCAGCCCTGACAGATATATACGTCAAACATAAACACACACACCTGGATGCTCAGTTCACACACCACTAAACCAACAAGGAAGTTATCAAATGTTATACAGCAAATTATCTTCCTGTTGCAAAGTAACGAGGACTCGGTATACATGACTGGTTACGGTGTGAAACTACCCCATAAATAGGGAACTTCCTCTGAAGCTAACCATTGTGTCGACATGTACTTGATGACTACAATATACTACAAGTGTACTGGTAGTAGGCAGTGTAGCTGGAAATATTGCACCCTCATAAAACTAATACAACACTGTGTAACATAGACAATATTACTGAACATTTCTCACGATAGTTCTTTTTCAGATCAAAAGTTTTCATATCCATATCAAGATGTTTACTTTACCTGTAGAGATTTTTTCAACAAATCCACCCATCGATTAAAAACTACTTCATAGACTAGGAAGGAGCAAAAATATTTAATAAAAGCCACACAGAAACAATCCAGCAGATAAAAGAAGCCAATTAACAGAGACGAGGGCAGTTACAAGTCACCCCACGCGTATGATGACATCATTTGTCAATAGTACCAAGCAACTCAACTTGTGACAGCCAGTGAAAGTCTCCCCAGGTAAAAGATACAACTCGCCTGGGATATGAAAAAATTAAAACTTTTGATCTCAACACAGACAATAGTTATCAAGGCTCAAGCCAGACCACAAGTAAAATCCCTGAGCCATAGGTATGTATACGGAAAAAGAACAATGTAGATTAAATAAGACACCAAGACGTTAAAACCAGTAGTGGCATCTGGTGGAAAGAATTGCTTTATTCCGTTACTCATCCATGCCCCAGGCTCTGTTGTTGACGTCTCCGAAGACGTTACTTGACAACGTTGTCCCATAATATACATGACCACATCATAACCAGACTGATTTTTATGATGCTGGTGACTCAGTAAATATGATTTGTCATCTCACTGTCACTGTCACTGTCACTGCCACTGTCAGTAAGACCATGTTGTCATATGACTGTGTCCTCAGTCACTGTTTTCTTCTTTGACGTATTTTATCAACAACATGTGTCCTTATGGCTGTATGTCTCTGGCGGTATGGCCACACCATTTAAACATATATATATACATATATATATATATATATATATATATATATATATATATATATATATATATATATATATATATACACACACACACATCATAACGTCCTCTGGCTATTATGATCTCACTAACAAATTCCAGTTAAATACAGACACACATTGAGATGTGTAAAAAATACTCAAAACACATTTGTTTGAAATTGCTTTTCCACCATAAATTGTTGGTGGTCCTATGCTCCAGTGACAACTTTTACCTGGCCCTGTTTAGCCTTTGAGCTTGAATTTTCCAGGATACAGGCACTATAGGAGTGTTACAATCACTGATGTTATTATTACACACTTCTAGAAAAAATTCATTATAAAACCACAAAATGCCAATGAAAATATTGTGCTAATTAAATAAAGCATGACAAAATTAACACATTACAACACCTGTGTTGTGTAGATCGACTACCATCAACTGAATGCAAATCCACAATGGCTGCCTGCTACTTAGTTCTTTCAACTCTCTGGAGCTCTACATTACTAGATCTACAGCAACCACCTCCCCTCAGACCCCACCAGGCCAGATACTCTACAATTCAGTTAGTGGAGGTGTTTGTCTTGGACTGTTTCCATTTCTCACAACCTCTGGCGGTGAATGAGAGTAGGACTGAATGAGTCAGTCCCTACCCCAGGGTGTCAAGACCCCGGGCCCCAGGCAGGTAGAGTGAGCCGCCAATGACTGGAGCCACACGGGAAACAGAAACATCCATAGAACAGTCTCTGTCACTTTACATTGTCTGTCCTCAAATTGGACCACGTCAAACAACTTTTGTTAATAAACTGTTGTGTTTCTGTTCAGTGGATCACACCAACAATGGGTGGTCAGTGCTGCGGTGGTCAGTGCTGTCGTGGTCAATGCTGCAAGTCTTTCTGACTTGTTACCATGGCAACTACACCCTTGCAAACAATGGATTTTGAATACTGCATCAACCAATCAGATATGGTTATAAAATAAATCACACCAACAAAGCACTTTTTTATGATTCATGTCACGTGCTGAGAAGATCCGGCAATGACTCGGACATTTAATATCAGAGGTATTCAAAACCACAACCAACATCAACTCACACAACCAACATCAACACTCACACAACCAACATCAACTCACACAACCAACATCAACACTCACACAACCAACATCAACACTCACACAACCAACATCAACACTCACACAACCAACATCAACACTCGCACAACCAACATCAACACTCCACAACCAACATCAACACTCGCACAACCAACATCAACACTCACACAACCAACATCAACACTCACACAACCAACATCAACACTCACACAACCAACATCAACACTCGCACAACCAACATCAACACTCACAACCAACATCAACACTCACACAACCAACATCAACACTCACACAACCAACATCAACACTCACACAACCACACAACTCAACCACTCACACTCAACCAACATCAACACTCACACAACCAACATCAACACTCGCACAACCAACATCAACACTCACACAACCAACATCAACACTCGCACAACCAACATCAACACTCACACAACCAACATCAACACTCACACAACCAACATCAACACTCACACAACCAACATCAACACTCACACAACCAACATCAACACTCGCACAACCAACATCAACACTCGCACAACCAACATCAACACTCACACAACCAACATAAACACTCACACAACCAACATCAATACTCACACAACCAACATAAACACTCACACAACCAACATCAACACTCACACAACCAACATAAACACTCACACAACCAACATAAACACTCACACAACCAACATCAACACTCACACAACCAACATCAACACTCACACAACCAACATCAACACTCACACAACCAACATCAACACTCACACAACCAACATCAACACTCACACAACCAACATCAACACTCACACAACCAACATCAACACTCACACGACCAACATCAACACTCACACGACCAACATCAACACTCACACGACCAACATCAACACTCACACGACCAACATCAACACTCACACAACCAACATCAACACTCACACAACCAACATCAACACTCACACAACCAACAACAACACTCACACAACCAACATCAACACTCACACAACCAACATCAACACTCACACAACCAACATCACCAAATCCATAACCAAAATCACCACACAACCAACACAACCACCTTTGCAAACCAACATCTCCACTTACACAACCAACATCACAACACATCCAACCAATATCACCACATCCATAACCAACATCACCACCCAAGCTGTGCACAACCACACAACTAACACCACAATCAACACCACCACCCACACACCCAACATGACTACCTGGTACCATCACTACAAAAAATGGAAACCGTCACCACGAAAAAGTTCTGATAAATTGTTTCAACTTATATTTTCCCAGCGACTGGTAATGGTGCCCAAGTCCCAGACTTGCTCCCTGCACCATTCCTTAGTAACCTTTACATTGGAAAGGAAGTTGGACATCTATCACACCAGAGAAGGTATAGTGTATGAAACACGTGTGACACACAATGCTCAGCACCACAGTGTGATTCCAATTTCATAAACAGGTTTGTTTTGTTAATTAGAAACCTGGTTGGTTATGTGAATAGGACCATGTTCACAATCGTTCACACAACAAAGTTGAAAACTGCTGTCATTTCATGCTGATGTCAGTTGTGAGAAATCTGTATACACTTGTAAAACGTGCCAAATTGTTGGCATCCCAGCCTCGTGTTCAATTTGAATACATGTGCTGCCACCGAGTGGCCGCCACGTCAGTTAATAAAAGTGAACTTTATTAAACATTACACTGCTACAACAGCGCCATCTAGTGAAAGGAACAGGTTAATGCAAAACGACGGTGAAGATTTCGGTTCGTAAAAATCGCAAGCTGAATCAGTGCCAGACTCTGGACTTTGCAAATATTATTCTCTGATATGCTCTTAGTGGTCTTGGTGAATGACCACAGTGACTTCCAACATAAGTATTCCTACCTGACTGAAAACTGTGGTTAACAGAATTTCAAATAATTAACTGGTTAAAAAAACATGTGAATAGAAAGTATAACAAGCCATATATTAATTCTCATACCCAATATTAAAAGTAGTTTTAATCAATAAAATAATGAAATTTAGGATTAGCTATTTTTTATTATTCCATGCTAACTATTTAATCTGTTATGGGCTGCAGGTTGGCTTTTGACAAATTTCTGCCAGCTGAGCTGCAGGACGGGTTGAGGGCCAAGTTACTGCGGGGTGGGGCGGGGCGGGGCGGGGCGGGGCAGGCTGCGGATTGAATTGTTATGTTCGGGGCGGGCTGCATGCTTAGATTTCCAGCCCGCACAGGGCTTTAGTCCCTATATCCATTTGTCAATGTTGAGCTATATGTTTGGACCAAAACGTCAAGACCATCGATCCATAATGGGAAGACTCCCTACGTACATAGAAGACATGTTTGCGAATGTTTTCGGAATAAAACCTTGAGACCATTCATCCCTACCTGTCCTGAGAGTTCTGCACGCCGCATTGAGTCAATGTGCTTGAGGCTGACAAGCTTTGGGGAGCCGGGAATGTCTCCAGGGATCTCTGTTCCCTTGAAATACTTGGGAGACATCATACTTGCCGGAGACCTCAGCTCCAACACTGGCCCCGGGGTCACTGCAGTGGCGGTCTCTACTGTGGAGACCGAGAAGGACCGGGTCTCTGACGGCGGAAACCAGGTCCTACTGTCACCAGATGACACATCGGGCGGTAGTGACACTGACGCCGACACAGGGGCGTGTACATCTGAAAGTGAAACCAGGGTTAATTTTCTGACCCCAAATTTACGTCAACACCAAAGAGATGTTGTTAGTGCAGAGACCACCGAGAGACTTCTTGACAACCAACCATCTTAGTACAAAGAACATTTCTCGTGACAACCAAGACAAAATCACTACCTGTCACGTCTGATGTCCTAACAAGTGACACAGATGACAATGGGACACCTAGCCGACACCGACTTACCATGAAGACTGCCTTATGACATACTGGCACAGCTTGACACACACACACAGCCTCCAGTCACTAGGCACCGTGCCAGTCGTGCTAACAAACATCCACTGCCATTTCTTTCTGATCTATAGGGGCAGAACTAATGTCCATCAAATAATAACTTTATAGCCCCTGGCCACAAACATCACAAAGCTCACAGAATGCCACGGTGACAAACAGGTCAGCAATCAGTCTGATGCATGTTCAACCTAATCAGCCTTGAGGGCATATAAACATACCCAGGTACATATTTAAAGCATAGAAGTGTTAAAAAATATTTCAAACGTCACAGTCGGTTAAAGTGCTAAATATAATGTAAATAATTACACACTGTTTAAAGCAGTCTTCTTAAAAGCAACTGACAGTGTTGACTACCCGGGTATACTCAATAGTCATGTCAATAGTTGTGTGACATTTAAATTACTTCTCCCATGACGACTACAATGCAATTCCACCATTTCCACCACTGTGGCTCCACACTGAATCTCACCCCATATCCTTTACAAAGTCTCTATATAGTCAAGGTGCAAAAGAAGGGATAACTTGGGTCTACGTGGTCTTAGGTAATGTTTAGGTGAAACTCTTGTAATGGAACAGTCAACCTGTATGTATGTATTATATATATATATATATATATATATATATATATATATATATACATATATACACACATATATATATATATATATTATATGAATACACTGTATATATCATATTATATATATATATATGTATACTTATACATACATATAATATATATATATATATATATATATATATATATATATATATATATATATATATATGAAGGGTTTGAGGACAAAACACGATATATCCATTTTTGATGTCACAAGATAAACACACTTGTTTGTTTCACCACAGAGGGTACCGGGTAGTCAAAAACATTTGCGTCATATCCAAATATCTTAAAATCAAAGTGATTGGTAAAAAAAATTGAAACCTTGTCTTGCATTTTGTTAAAGAAAAATCACACATAATATGACATTTGTTATAAAAATGAGATATATCCATGCCATTTTATTTCAAAACGCTATATATCCATGTCATTGTTCTACTAAATGACACAGACTAATGCTAAGATACACAAAATATAATTAAATAACATTTCTTACAAATACAAAGTAGTATAGTGTAAAAATATTAATTAGTTAAGACAAGTTACCATATTAATGCAACAATACGGTTAGAACATGGTATTAACTATATTGTCATCTTGAGTAGTTTTCACCGAGAAAAACAAGTCATTTAGTCATAATTATGAACAGATTCTGAGGAAGGTATCAATGCGTAGTGGCCTATAGAAATCAGTATAATTTATAATTTAAACAAAACAAACTACTAAAAACTTCATGCATTGGTGGTTGATCATGTTATAGGTATCCATTCCGCAGTGCAAAGCCCAAATCCGTGGGATGTACATTTAGCAGCGTAACCCCTCAACTAGTAAAAGTAGACCCTAGATGTAGTAATGACTCTTTAAATAAACACCTATATAGCTGGCATGTACCCAGGGCTTAATGCAGGATAAAATTATTGCCAGTCACACATGTTTTGGTGGACACATGGATGTTAACCGTTAAGCCAGTTTATAAACTTGTAAATGTGTCTGATGGACTACAAACACACGTGACACCATTTACACTCACTTTCAAGGCATAATTAACAATATCTATGGTTTTGGAGGAACTTTTTTTTCCTAATGACATCACCCTAATGACATCATCCTAACGACATCATCCTAATGACATCACCCTAATGACATCACCCAAGTGACATCATCCTAATGACATCACCGTAATGAAATCACCCTAATGACATCACCCATATGACATCACCCTAATGACATCACCCCAATTAAATCACCCTAATGACATCGCCCTAATGACATCAGCCAAATGACATCATCCCAAATGACACCACCCAAATAACATCATCCCAATGACATCACCCTAATGACATCACCCCAATTAAATCACCCTAATGACATCGCCCTAATGACATCACCCAAATGACATCATCCCAAATGACACCACCCAAATAACATCATCCCAATGACATCACCCCAACGACATCACCCTAATGACATCACAATGACATCATCACCCTAATGACATCACCCAAGTGACATCATCCTAATGACATCACCCTAATGAAATCACCCTAATGACATCACCCTAATGACATCACCCCAATTAAATCGCCCTAATGACATCGCCCTAATGACATCACCCAAATGACATCACCCAAATGACATCACCCAAATGACATCACCCCAATGACATCACCCCAATGACATCACCCCAATTAAATCACCCTAATGACATCCCCTAATGACATCACCCAATGACATCACCCAATGACATCACCCCAATGACATCACCCTAATGACATCACCCTAATGACATCACCCAAATGACATCACCCAAATGACATCACCCCAATGACATCACCCCAATGACATCACCCAATGACATCACCCAAATGACATCACCCCAATGACATCACCCTAATGACATCACCAATGACATCACCAATGACATCACCTAAATGACATCATCCTAATGACATCACCTAATGACATCACCTAATGACATCAGTCCTAAGAATCTAACATCACCTGACATCTCCAAGACATCACCTAATGACATCCTAATGACATCACCCAATGACATCATCCTAATGACATCATCCTAATGACATCACCCTAATGACATCATCCTAATGACATCATCCTAATGACATCATCCTAATGACATCATCCTAATGACATCACGGTAATGAAATCACCCTAATGAAATCACCCTAATGACATCACCCATATGACATCACCCTAATGACATCACCCTAATGACATCATCCAAGTGACATCATCCTAATGACATCACCGTAATGAAATCACCCTAATGAAATCACCCTAATGACATCACCCATATGACATCACCCTAATGACATCACCCTAATGACATCATCCAAATGACATCATCCAAATGACATCACCCTAATGACATCGCCCTAATGACATCATCCAAATGACATCATCCAAATGACATCACCCTAATGACATCATCCCAAATGACACCACCCAAATAACATCATCCCAATGACATCACCCTAATGACATCATCCTAATGACATCACCCTAACGACATCACCCTAATGACATCACCCTAACGACATCACCCTAATGACATCACCCAAGTGACATCATCCTAATGAAATCACCCTAATGAAATCACCCTAATGACATAACCCATACGACATCACCCTAATGACATCACCCTAATGACATCACCCCAATTAAATCACCCTAATGACATCGCCCTAATGACATCACCCAAATGACATCATCCTAATGACATCACCCTAATGACATCATCCTAATGACATCACCCCAATGACATCACCCCAATGACATCACCCCAATGACATCACCCCAATGACATCACCCCAATGACATCACCCCAATGACATCACCCTAATGACACAGAAAGAAAGATGTCAGTAAGAATGAACCCTCCTGGAGACTATTCACGAAGCCGCCTCACCTTGCTTCAGTGGTGGGTCTCTCTGTTCTTCACACACCGGAGACAGTGGAGCCTGTGTCGCCGGCTCCGTAGACTCCATCGACTCTACACCCGACATCTCGCATGACGCGACACTCAACTCCGACCCGACACATGCGAGACGAAGCTCCGACTCGATCGAGCCGAGACTCATGTGTCTGAACTCAGTGATGGGCGACCCAATGCTGGTGTGACTGCTCTCGGAGCTCGGTGAACTCACAGTGATGGTACACGACTTGGGCCGAGTCGCGGCGTCACTCAGCTCGTTGCCTTTGATCGAGAGACGCGGCGACCCGCCACTGACTGTCGCACGGCGCTGCTTAGCCTCGATCTGGAAGTGCATGGGGGCGCTACTGGTCACATCGCCACTACTGCCAGCGTGAAAGACCTCGTTGTCGTTGTCAATCTCATTGTCCGTGTCTGTTTCCTTCAAGCTGCAACTGAATTGTTACGACCAAGATTATTGGTCGTTTGCATAGTGAAGTTACCGTAATAACTATGGCAATAACTATAATATATGCTGAGTAGTGTTGTTTACTTATTTTATATTATTCTATTTATATATTTATTATACCTATTTACATTAGTTCAGCCAAAATAATTCGCTTTATTCTACTTAGATTTTTTTATGAGAATATTATTTTAATATATTTCACTACCCAGGGTAATGTATTTATGTGTTTCCTGCTAATATGTATTTATATTTTAGGATTATTCAATGGATTTTATTGT
>JAODUO010000766.1:167500-227500 GCA_025642075.2 Ridgeia piscesae
TGAAGAACAGAACAACTGGCGACCCTTCTGTGTCCTGCCTGACCCTAGTGTTACGTTAAAGCGACATGGTCCGTTCGTGGCTTTTACTTTTTATTGCAAAATCATGTTATACAGTATAAATTATACCTATTATAGCGTAAAGACAGTCAAAATATGTTTTCATGTACCATTTAGGGGTTGAAAATAGACGCAGTAAGGGCGCTTAACTATGTGTACACATCGACCACGAGGCAGTTTCGAAACCGTTGTAGGCGTGGCTAAAAGCCCAGAAGGAAATGCATGATCACGCGATGCAGTATCACGTGAACACAAGTTGACGCCACTAACGCCACACCCAGCCAGGTGCACGGCTCCCAGTTGGTAAAGGTCAAAGGGTGGGTGTCACTCGCTGTGATTTGAGTGACAGCGTCGGGATTCTTATAAACATTCGACTTTTAACATTACGAAGTCAGTTTTGTTTCGATAAAACATTTATTGGCGGTCAGGACGCTACAATAGTTATAATTTATACAGATTAACATGATTTTGCCAAAAAAAAGCCACGAACTGATCATGTCGCTTTAAATCCCTCACACGGACACATTACTCCCACCTGACAAACAGCGCATGCGAACGTGAGTCGTTTCGCAATTTCTAGCAAACATTTTAGCCTCGTTATCTAGGCGATAAAAGACGATAAATCATGCATGGAATAAAGTACAGAGGCCAAGACAGGATGCACCAGCGCAGGAACTTAGCAAGTGCAAGTCATGTGACAGGTACAAACACTTGGCATGGAGAACATGCCAGATTATTCCCACCTCCCACGAGAATTTCATGTCGAGTAATTTCGCAATGCAAAAGATCTGGCATGGCACCAGCACTACATCTGTCACAACTGACAAACCCACAGTGCTGACTGTCAGTCTGTCAGTCTGTCAGTCTGTCAGTCTGTCAGTCTGTCAGTCTGTCAGTCTGTCAGTCAGTCTGTCAGTCTGTCAGTCTGTCAGTCTGTCAGTCTGTCAGTCTGTCAGTCTGTCAGTCTGTCAGTCTGTCAGTCTGTCAGTCTGTCAGTACTGTCAAACACCCACCTCAGCCTTCACGCCCCCAATGATGTGTGTGCCAGTATGCGAGGACTCAATGTGCATGCCCTGCAAACAAGTAACGTTACGTGATTGTTTAATCTGAACCGACAAACTTCCAGAGGAAACAGTGGGTGAAGAACCTAACTTTTGTGCGTCCACCAACGTCTGGTGTAAGATCTAGAATAAATATAGGAATCATGAAATAAAATACAGCACTAATAATAGGAATACTTTAGTACCATTACGGTGTTATTTCAAGTGACAAGTTTAGTTACTGCAAATGAACAACCGCTGACTTTTAGTTTTAACACATACAAAAAACTCAACAATCTGATTACATTACGGTGCGACTGGTAACCTTGTATGACATGATATAACGCGATATCGAACCCTCTGGACTGTTAAAAGCACCATACACTCAGCTCCCTGCTAGCTCTTTCAATCAAAAAACCATCTTGATGTCTCTTAGAAGCATTCAGCCACTATGTAATTAAAGCCTATCTATAGCTATACAGCTGAGTAAACTGGAGAAACAAACTCGCTCAACATTCGCTGCACGGTATCCAACCCTGATAGTGGGTCCAATGCTCTACCGACTGTGCCACGGGGCTCTGTCTTATGTGTGGTCACTTACTAGTTCATCCTCGGGCTTCTTGCGAATGGTGGCGAGTTCGAGGGCAGCAGGCTGAATGACCAGGGGGTCCTTCAGCTCTGTGATGATCCGGTCACACATCCGGCTCATGTCGTCACACTGTCACGTGTCAACACAGTGGTCACTCCAAGTCACAGAGTCTACTGATATTGTCAACTGGCCCATGTCAAGTATTAAAGTAATGGTAATCTTTATTTTATATGGCATATATATCTATAGCGTTCATAGCGCTTTACACATTAATTCACTAAAATTACAATATAAATATTAAATTTTTACAAATTTAAATAATAATAAATAAATAAATAAAAATATGAAATAGAAATTAACTAGTGTGTAAACATCAGTGGATTACAAATAAAACAATTATCATGGCAAATATGTTCTTTCAGTTTTAACAAGATAAATCTGAGTAAATTATAATAAAGTAACTCAGCTTTATCACTCTATAATATTGTAAAAAAGTGAGTTTTATATAACATTTTACATACTTATACATTATTTATTTATTTATTTATTACTTTATTTAATATTACTTTAACTTATTTATTAACTTTAACTTATTATATTATTTATATTATCTACTCATACAGCTGTATTGTTAACTTATTTATTTCATATGTATCAATTGTATAAAAATACCATAAATAAATATATTCATATTAGTGCTCAACTAGACATACAAACAGACATGTCTACGGGTCACCTGTACTGAGAGTAATTACACATTAACCCTTTACTGACATTAATTACATATTAACACTTTAAACCCCAAACACCTGCTAAATACTGGAATGTCCACTTCTCCAACTGCCTGTATCCATCTTCTAGTCGATAACTATTATTGATATATATGTAACTTGTTACTGGGTTTATTACCATGTCTGCTGTGTATTAGGTTTATTTGTCATATGGCATTATTCTGAAAGTTATTTCAATCAGCTCTATAGCCCTAGCAAATTAAAATAATCGATCAACTGGATTATTGAAATTTTTGTGAGACTGTGGATGGAGTATAGAGACTGCGGATGGAGTATAGAGAGTGTGGATGGAGTATAAGAGTGTGGATGGAGTATAGAGCTTGTGGTTGGAGTATAGAGAATGTGGATGGAGTATAGAGAGTGTGGATGGAGTATAGAGCTTGTGGTTGGAGTATAGAGAATGTGGATGGAGTGTAGAGAGTGTTGAAGAAGTGTAGAGAGTGTGGATGGAGTGTAGAGAATGTGGATGGAGTATAGAGAGTGTGGATGGAGTGTAGAGAGTGTGGATGGAGTATAGACTGTGGATGGAGTATAGAGAATGTGGATGGAGTGTAGAGAGTGTGGATGGAGTATAGAGAGTGTGGATGGAGTTAGAGAGTGTGGATGGAGTATAGAGAGTGTGGATGGAGTATAGAGAGTGTGGATGGAGTATAGAGTGTGGATGGAGTATAGAGAGTGTGGATGGAGTATAGAGTGTGGATGGAGTATAGAGAGTGTGGATGGAGTATAGAGAGTGTGGATGGAGTATAGAGTGTGGATGGAGTATAGAGAGTGTGGATGGAGTATAGAGAGTGTGGATGGAGTATAGAGAGTGTGGATGGAGTATAGAGAGTGTGGATGGTGTATAGAGTGTGGATGGAGTATAGAGAGTGTGGATGGAGTATAGAGTGTGGATGGAGTATAGAGAGTGTGGATGGAGTATAGAGAGTGTGGATGGAGTATAGAGTGTGGATGGAGTATAGAGAAATACAAGTGCAAGTACACACCGCCATGACGATCCTGTCGTCACTGTTCTCAGTGACGTGCTGGGTGGCAGACAGAAGGTCGAGGCCCATCTTCACCAGAGAGTTCCTCATCTTGATGTAGCCCTCAGAGCTGTCAAACGGCGGTCTGCAAACATCAGACTGCCAAATCAGAAATAACATCTCCATCTGGTGACATTGCTTTTTAAAATGAACCACAAAAGCAACTGGTCTTGGTTTACAGACCTAGACTTAATCAGAAGAAACCATTTGAAGATACAGTTGGTTAGCGTGGATCCATGGGAGAAATAATCTAACAACTGTTCTGACACTTGCCTGTCGAACCATGACACCAGACACTTGAGCTTGCCAATGATGTCCGCCACTGTAGAGAGAACAATCAGGGGCAATCTGCGGTTGCCATGGAGGTCAGAGGTCACGCCCCGATGCTGCAGCAACTTCAGCGTTTTACAGAGGCTGGTGGTGCAACATCCTAGCTTCAGGGCGAGGTATTGCATGTTCTCTGTCTCCAACTCATTGTGCTGCAGATAGAATATGTACAGGTTCATGTCTATTATATATACAATACTAAATATTTAAAAAAATAAAGTAAATCCTTCTATAGCTCAGTATCTGGTCCTCTGGTCTGTTCATAGTCCTTTTACTTTACTTCCTGGTAGATATGTACAATGGACTATTCTTTGGGAAGCTTTCAGTGATGCTACAGTTACTGTGTGAAGACACTATTCCCACTATTTACAGCCATGTACTCATTCGTGTGGCGTGAATGAAACTGGTAGACATGTTGACAACGTTTGTGGAACCATCAATTTCAATCTGTATACACAAAATTTATATATGTGGATATCTCAGATAATGATGAAATATGATTTCAAAAGGAGTAGACATGAAGTTATACGCTTATCAGTGCATTTTAATATACATTTATAAGTGCATTTTAATTTAGCATAATGCATCTACGCAATATATTTGTGTGTGTTTGTGCGTGCGTGCATGTGTGTGTGCATGCACACATGTGGCATATATATTTATGTATTACATGTGTGTGTGTGTATGTGTGTGCACATGTGTGTGCGCATGTGTGTGCGCATGTGTGTGTTCAAGTGGGTGTGTGTGCATGTGGGTGTGTGCGTGCTCGCATACATATATAATTATATATTACATGTGTGTATATGTGTGTGCATGTGTGACACTGTGTGTGTTCATATGTACCTGTGTATGTTACATAGAAGCCATATTTCGCAGTAACAGAGATATGCAAATGTAATTAAATTTGTACCGGGTATATTAATTCGTGCAAGTTATCTTGTAAAACTGGATGAACTGTGGTGAGATTTACGTACTATGGCATGGATTAAGCTGACGGCTTCCAGCAGCATCTCTTGATGGCCGACTTTGAACATGCCCAGCTTCTTGAGGTCCATGTTAGTAAGATTCAGGAGTTGTTGTCCCCCAACACCAGCCCTCACAAACTCTGGGATGTATGGCTCCAGCACACTGTCCAGTCCTGCAGGCAACATAACATCAATCATAGTTATTTTATTACACAGAAACAATGTAATGATCATTGTATTTTCACAATGGCAGCGTATTAGTTTAGGCCTCCAATTTGTTTATTTTGTTTTCACGGAGTGGCCATACGTCCGGATATGGTTGAATAGCCTGAGGGACTATACTTCCAGATACGGACAAATAACGTAGGTCGGTAATCAGGCTATTTTTCTGGATACATTTCTGGGAGTTCAAATAAAATTCGCACAAGTGGTACAATTGAGATGGATGACCATTTTATTTGTTATTTGAAGACATTATTTATAATATCCCTTCGTTATCTTAATCCTGGTTGAAAACTAGTAGTAGCGACATATGGCGAACTTGCGCAGGTACACAGTTTTTTTGCATAACAGCAAACAAAAATTCCATGTTGTTTTGGTCTTCATATTATGCCATATTTGTACAAAAAAAGGAAATTGACAAGAAAAAAACACCTACAAATGTGGGCGTGGTGCCCATCTGTAGTAAGTGTTGTGTGAGTAGGGACTATAGCCAGCCCGACAGTCGAACACTTGAATCAAAACTTGCTATATTTTACAATTTAAAATTACTTTCTTAATCTGTAGTATAGCACTTAAACTAACTGATTCAAGTTATGCAAACACATGGCTTAAAAAGGTTGAATTATTGGTAACATGTGTTGATGAGAAGGTTGACGTACCCGTGTCTTCAAAGTTGCATCTAATGATCTTTCAGCTGTCCGGTTTTGACCGGACAGCTGAAAGATCATTAGCATATGCTCGATGTTGGGCTATTTGTCCGTATTTATCCGGTCAAACAGCGCATCCGCAAACATGGGCTATTTGTCCGTAACCGGTCAAACAAAATAATAGTCGATCTCGGGTTATTTGTCCATGTTTATCCGGTCAAATAGCAGGTACATGCAAACATGCGCTATTTGTCCATATATGGACGAATAGTTCCCCAGATCATTTGACCATATCCGGTCACACAGCAACAACTGAGTTTAGGCCTCCGCTTAATTTATTTAATTTTAAATTCAAATCATATGCATAGCAGATATATTTTACTATGTCACAAAAAGTTACTCAGACATGAGATTATGTTCACATAAACATCCTCGAACGCTGCTGATTACATCTGTCTCCCCCGACCCGGAAGATTGCGTTGTGAAACTCTTGACACAATGACAGTCTTGTTGGGAGTTGCCTTCGTTATTAAAATGTCGTCATCGGTATTTTTATATTTCACACTCAGTATTTTTAGACTTCACATTCAGAAGGTCCACGGGTACGATTTAGCTTATGACGAACTAAGACTAAACCTCCACGACTGTAGAAAAACTTCTTATTAGACTACAAGTCCTGCAGACAACAACAGTCGGATGGAGTGAACGCAAGTGGTTCTCACTTTGTTTTTTATTATTTGATTCTAGTCCCAAGACGTCATAAGACGGCATAGTTTTGTGTCATACGGTAAAACTGCGGCTATTTTACAAATATATGCTTGACAGCTGCATAGAAATATGTCCGCACCTTTCAGCCAGTTGGCTACCTGATCTGGACCCCAGGCAGGAATGTTTACAAATGTCAAATTAGACATTTTATCGCCGGCTGCGACTGTCAGTCGCCAGTCAGTGACCTTGACATTAAAATACTCTCGATTCCAGCTGATGTTGACAGGTACGACAAATTGTGTCTATCTTTATCTCACCAAAAATGTTGCAACGCTGTATGCTTAGGTATTGCATGCGTTTCACAATTTATGTGTTAGCAGTAGACATATGTTCGTGTTTCAAAATAACGCACTTGTCGTTCATTTATTTTAGAATCCGCCGGATCAGCATAATGTTTTATCGGTTGGAAAACATACAATCCGCCAACAGGTGACAGCACCATATTTTATTCGACCGTCTAGTACTGCCACCTGCCGGGTCGCTCCTAGTTCTGGTTGTTTCCAGTACTCGGCAGCGTTTAACGATGACTCCAAGGAAATATTATGTAACTGCTCAATGTTTGTTCCATTCAAAATTATATACACGTGTGCTCTAGTTTATCTTTTATTTGTAAACATCGTGACTTTTTTTGTTCACATTAAGTGATCATTTATTTAATCTGAACACTAGATCTAGTTTTACTAGCTACATTTTAAACGCCATTAATGTTACTAGCCGAGTTAAATTGCTAGTAATAAATAAAGCATCGGAATATGCTTCAATGCCGCAATTTGTCTGGTAACATAAGTTCTTAGAAAAACTACCACAGAGGGTATATAATGGGGAAGGATTATATAAATTATTGTCTATAAAGTTATATGAAATCATAAGCATATAGACGAGTTTATATAATTATAGTATAGTCCTTACATAATTAAACATAAGCCATAATTACAAGTTTGTGTAGGTACTACCAATTAAATAATGAAATATGTAATAATGCGACAGAATATATCTAAACACAAAATTACTTCGTCAACTTTATTCAAGGTTATTGGAGCAGAACATGTTAACTAAATTTTGCAAACAGACGGCGCGATCAGAGTCCACATTATAGCGTGACGTAATATTGTGAAATGTATAATATAAGCATAGCAGAGGTATTTCGGCACATTTCTTCATCTTCGTCGATAACGGGGTGTTTTGCTGAAATTATATACGGCAGTCCCAAACATAACAAAGCATAAACATAGGCGTCGGAACATGGGCCTGCTTTGGGGATGAACACTCCAAAGTTTATGGAGGGCAGCAACATTTCTTTTTCACTAATGTTCCTCAGAAGTCTTGCTGTTGCTGGCAGTATGTTGACAATTTTTTGCTCTAACGCATCATCATGCTTGGCTATAACGCTTTATGCTATAATATATATATATATATATATATATATATATATATATATATATATATATATATATATATATATTTTATCATCATCATCATTGTGCAGCCAGTACGTGTCCCGTGGTTGGGCGAAGGCCTCAGCATGCTGCTTCCATATCTATCTATAGTTCGTCTCTCCGCCATCTCGCCGGCCTCCTCTACGTCTTTCCTTTCACAATATTATGGTGTCCATGTGTCCATCAGTTATCTCGTATCCTGCTGACGTGTTCTCACTTGTTCAATCATGTCGGTGACCTTTGTCTTTTCTCTTACCCATATGTTTGTTGATCTGTCCCGGTATGTGATATTGAGCATACTCCTTTCCATCTGTGTTTGTGCGGCTGCTAGCTTGTTCTTTGCTTGGGTGGTGAGTGCCCATGTTTCCACGCCGTCTGTCGTTGCTGGAAGTATGCGTGAGTTGTTGACGTGTCTCTTCAAGCATATTCCCATGTTACTTTTGAAGATGTCGCGGTGCTTGGCGAATGCTGTCCACCCGGCAGTGATTCTTCTTTGAATCTTCTTGTCTTGGTGTTTGTCTCTGGTGCTGTATCTCTGTCCCATGATTCGGATAATTATATCTTCGGAGTACGTTGAGGAAGTTTTCTGAAGTTTGGCCAGTAGCTAGATGAATATTTAATAAGAAGACCCTGAAAAGTTCATACAAATTGCATATATGCAATTTTGCAACTAAGTCGTTTTGAATTTACCACCCATTTTTTTCGGGTTTGCGCTGACGCAATGACGGCCATCTTTTAATAATCTAATTGCATCTTTTAACACGATACCATTTAAAGACACTACTTAGACGTGAATGGATATCTAAAATATATAAGCTTTCTAATTAGGTTAATTTCATGTCGACGTGCAATGTCACCGAGTGATGCATTGTAGCAAAAACATAAGTGGGCCGAAAACGCAACCTGACGGGACCCGAACACTTTTCCCTTCGGTCCATCAAAATACGACTTAAACCATGCGTGCGATGTTCCGGTTGCAAGATAATGTATAAATAAAGCCGGCTCATGATCATCTCATTGGTTCCTACTTGACAAGAGGTAAACTCGTGTATTTATTTCCCAATATTGTTAATCGATCACTTGCATAGCATAAAGTTCATCAATGCATCTGCTCCTACCACATATCTGCTCCACCAAGAAGCCAGAACAGTACGTTACTGGTTTTTGGCTTGGGCTTGACATGGATACATCAGTACTTATTATAAAAAAGGCTTCGGCTATTTCTAGAGCTGCTCTGGAAATAGCTGGGGCGAAAATTTACACCAGTACCGAAAAGTACAAAATCAGTACAGCAAGAATTGGTGTAGTTCAGCTAAATTTACTAATTGTTGGCCTCATCTTCTCATTCATTCACATTCAGTAGCGTCAACAGTAACATATTTAATACCTAATGTTTGCCTATCACCCAAGCTTCTAGATAAGGCCTATTGTTATTTTGTATTGATGACAAGGTCAGGGATGGGCTCAACTAATAAAGAATTAGAATGGAAAGATTTGGAACTAACTTGATTGAATATTTTGAATTGAATTTGGATGAAAATGAATTGAGCATCGGATATTTTTGTGATGCTGTGTGTATTTTTCACACCGTTGGGAGTATCGCTGTGCAGGAAATGGTGTTTAGTCGGCAATTAATCAGTGGATGAAACTGGTGAATGGAAAGTGAATTAGGCTTGTCCTAATGCCTTGTGTGAAATGAGTGCTGGCCGGAGCTTGCTTCAAAGTACCATTGAAACATAGTAACAATCACACTTTCCCATTATCACAATAAATACTAGGATACCTCCGTTAAGGTCCAAAGATTACCAATGCTAACATGAGTCCAGTGAAGAATGAAGAGGCTTGTAGATTGTAACCAGAATGTGACAACTGCAACGACGGTAACGGCTAAGTAGTTGATGCCAGAACAAGAGTAGACTCAAACGTTTAATTATGCGGTGATGTCTGGATTAAAATGGGTTTCCTGCAATAAAATGTCACTGAATTAATCAGTTTGGTTTACTATTATTTCTTTGTATTTTATATATACATCATACATGACAACTGCATCACCCTTTGTATGCACATTAATCGTAATAAATATACTGTTATGGTTAACCTTTGTCATGGAATTGGAAAGATTGAACTGGAATTTAATCAAAGGAATTGATTGAATGAAATTCGACCCCAACCATGGACAAGGTGTCTCAGGAAGCAAACAGTGGATTGGTGGGAGGAGTCTACTAGTTTGGATGCAAGATGAAAAACATAGTTCCTAAGTACAGGTGAGAGATCAAGTCCCTAAAGTATCCTGATGCCAATGATACTAATAATATTCATATTCAACTCGTGTACATTACCAAACTGGGGGTCACTTACATCTAAACCAAATACAGTATACATATTCCAAATATCCATATGGATTGGAACAGATCAATGGTCATACTCAAGAAAACAGTTTACTTACGAATGTAAATTTATACATCTTCCATTGTAGTTACATTTTAAAGAAATTTCAAAACTTAGCATAATGGAGAAAGTAGTTTATCACTGGCAGTGGTCCCCCCCCCCACAAACTGGTTCAATTTTAATGTGACTGACCCCAAAGTTAGGAAATGGCAACACACTGATACTGATGAAAGAGACACCGGTTGGATTCACTGACAACTTTATTTCACTGTCACTGCTGCTTCTGTAGAACGTGCACAGGTTGAGGCGTCCATAACCTACTGCTTCGACTGCAGTCTCTTGTCCCGCTCCTCTGCGATGGAAAGCTTGATACCCTTGCCCCTCGGTAGTGTCACCCAGGGCTTGTTTCCCTTGCCGATGATGAACACGTTGTTTATTCTGCAACACAGGAAATGTCAGTGAAACAACGCACCTTGCTGTTTCCAAGCATTAAAGCGTCTCCGAGTTAATTTACTGTTATCTGCATTTTGACACATTTCCAGGAAATATTCAGCTTCCGGGATTTCGCATAATATATTACAACATTACGTCCAGACCTGGGTACATGTGTCATACAGGACCAAGAGTAGTTTATACACATGTATGAACATGTTCACACACAGAGTTCACATCAGTGGCCAGATCAAAAAGAAATAACTGAAAAGGTAAATGAGGTGTCCACACCCTTGGTAATGCTAGACCAGCATGGCAACAAACAGCTGGCCAGCGACCGTGGATGTGTGTTCTTCTTGGCACAATTTTGACCACAGAGATGTCTTTAGAGCATCAAAATGGCTTCGAACGTGCCTACTGTATGGTTAAAACGTAGGTTTGAGCTCGAAACATGCTTACAGTGATTATCTACGACTATATAAAGGAAGATCATGTATCACTCAGAAATATATAGCAAACCACCTAAGAAATGCGAATTTGAAAGTCAAGGTTTCCTAATTCGCCCTTTAGTATAACTAAAACAAAAATCTGCAACTGCAGAGTTGCAATAGATGTGTTAGTCTGACAAAACTGTAGATAAGATATTGCCATTCAAACTAAAGTTTTCCTGATATTAGAATCAATAAGTAAATTTCATAAAGCGAGACAACTTGACATAATCCATATTGTAGTTATCCTACAGCAACGAAACTGTCCACATCCTTGGTAATGCTAAACCAACACAAAGACAGCTGGCCAGCGACTGTGAATGTGGAAATTTTTCTTGGCACGATTTGACCGCAGAGATGGCTACTGAGCATCAAGAAGGTTTCGAATGTGCCTACATCGAAATAAGTCTTGCCATTTTGAAAAAACAATTTCAAATGACTTCATGTGATGCAATACAGAAATCAACCACAACTGGCAATTATTCAGAAGCGACTGTTTGTACCTTGTGGCAAATGTATGGCCTTGGCTGTCCTTGATGTGGATGATTTCAAACGACCCAGGGTGGCGCTCTCTGTGTGTCACAATGCCGACACGACCCAAGTTATGACCTCCAGTCATCATGCAAACATTTCCTACAAAACAATCAATAACAGGTCAATAAATACAGACATAATGTGTCATGGTGGCAGAGATTTCAACCTTCATTATTGTTTCGTATATATTAAAGCTGATGTGAAAGAGTTCCTGGAAGAAGGTGGTGATAAGTGGTCTAGACAGGGAATTCATGGCAGGAAATGGTTATCGGACAAAAGATGTTAGATTGTAGGTTAGAAAGAGATCAGGATCATCTCTATGATGGCAGCAATTCAAATCCTTCTACAGTACGGAAAGTTTTTTGTCATGCAAGTCATGATTGTGTGTACAAGAAATGAAACATGATTATGAAAGAAGAGAAATTACGTGCAAAGTAAAAATGCAAGAAAGTAAAGTGGTGAGTAATGCAGTTAAAATGTTGGATCAATACTGTCGGACTCCACATTTAAAAGATAGAGCAACATGATCCATTTCAAAGCCTCACCAGTTTGTCAACACATACCTGTCACATCTATCACAAATATTTCAAAATGATAAATAAAACTGATCCACCTAAGTGAAATGCATATCAACTGACACGATAACCAGAAAGCTACCGAAACACGCATACACTCACCGACATCAAACTTGACAAACTGCTTGATTTTGCCGGAGGCGATGTCAACCTGAATGGTGTCGTTGACCTTGATGAGTGGGTCTGGGTAGCGGATGGTGCGTGCGTCATGTGTGATGAGGAAGGGTACACCCTTAGGCCCCACCTGCAGCTTCTTCACCTTACACAGCTTGTACTGCACACAGAGACACGTCATGTATGTCGGCATTCACCACAAACTTTGTTGCATTGTTTATTCAGACACCAATCAATCTTCCACACAAACTGTGGTCAAACAAAACATCACCTATGAATTATGTATGCATCGAAGATATTTATAAAAATTGTAGAACGGCTGCTGATGTGTACGGTAGTAAGTTACCTACATAGCTTCCAAAGCGAATAAACCACCTGTGTGTGTAATTTGTAAGATAGCCATTCATAGAAAGAGGAGACATTGATCCACTAAGACCACTGTGTAACCAGTCAGTTTATACAATTTTGGATGAACTCATCACTGGTATTTTACTGGATTTTTAAGCCTAACTGTAATAAAATAAAACAGCCACACAATTTGCACTTTACACACATCTTGTTTCAACTGGAGCAGTCATCGAGAAACCGTTGTGTCCACATTTGTGGTAATGCTAAATCAGCAAGGCCTGACTGACCAGCGACCGTAAAATGTGTATTCATCTCGGCATAATTTTGACCACACAGATGTTTATAGATCATCTACATGGCTTCGATTGTGCCACGTATATAACATTTTATTTTTGCTCTGTAAAAACACGACTCATGGGATAACAACATATACACATACGTCTAAGTGATAAATCATTAAGGATGATGTATTTAAATAAAATACCTTCGCCTCCTCAGGTGTGATCTCATGCACTGCAAAGCGTCCCTTTACGTCAAAGATCAGACGGAAGTTCTCACCAGTCCTTTCAATCGAGATAACGTCTACAAAGGAAACAAAACTAATGACATAACATCATCTATTAAACCCCAAAAGGTACATTCTATAAAATTATGCCTTCATCCACTGCATCACAACATTGTACAAGCAGTTAACTTACTTTGGAGCATACAACGTTTCAACCCATCAGCTGTAGGTCTTGGTCACTTACTGGTGTCACGTGTATTGACACAGGTTTCCGGGGTGATAATTTGGTTGACAAAGACCTGCAGCTGATGGGTCGAAACGTTATATGCTCCGAAGTTAATTTCTTACAAAATAACCATATCTTGGAGCCAAGAACAATATATTCCATATTGTATTAGCACTTTTCACCCATTTTAACCCATTTTATCCCTAAAGCTAGTGCACGAGTTGCAGCCATTTCCTGAACGTTTCCACAAAATCAACATATCAGCATCAAACACTACAGGCCTTCATTCAAAGTGGACATAACTTACCCATGTATCCAGCTGGGTAGCACTTATCAGTGCGCACCTTGCCGTCAACTTTGATGAGACGCTGATTCACAATCTTCTTCACTTCATCGTATGTGAGTGCATACTTCAGTCGGTTGCGCAAGAATACAACGAGCGGAAGGCATTCCCTCATTTTGTGGGGGCCAGTGCTCGGACGAGGAGCCTGCATGAACATTGGTTACAATACATTATCTTAGAAACGCACACAGATATCGATGTTTAGGCAATAGCTATAACTATTCAAGATTTATAATTTCGTTAACTATATACAGATCGTTTCCCCAAATCTTAATACGATCGAACCTTAGTCCAGTTATTACAAAGACGATGCCACTAATTCAGACGGACTACTCTTAATATTTTGCCAACTCTCAATTTGCTTTCACATAACAACACACTAGTCATGAATAATTATGTTGTCTTTTTACTAAATTACATCATTCGAATTTTAAGTAATATTAATATTTCTGAAATAAAAAAATTACATCAGTGTCCTTTGAAGCTGCTGTCTGTCGAGTGATTTGCATCCAATTGTTTCTTTTTTTTTTAAATTTTACTTTCTCAAGATTTTAGCCATATCAGAAGAAAAACAATATCAGTAATTATAAATATGTTACACAGATATCCTCACTGAGTGTGGCACCAATAACATAACCGACAAGAGTTCTCAGTTGGGTACCCTCAATTGTACCAAGTTGTGTTTATATTAAAATTAACCGTAAGCAAAAAAGTACTTACAAAGACACCCCCGAGTTTGTCAAGCATCCAATGCTTGGGAGCATTGAGCCGCTTCAGATGCTTCCGAGGGCCGCGTACCTGAAGAACATGTCAAAGTATTTACAAACAGAGCGATGCAAGGCATGATACAGACGTGTATTGGTTTTTTCAACTCTGATCGTATTGTCACAATTATTTTGAACCAACATGGCACAGCAGCCAACGCTGGCTTGATTATATTGTGATTTCTCTGGCCGGCAACATTGTGGTATCTGTTACTGTCAAATCAGACCACGTCTAAGTATGTATGCCTGCCCGTACTTTTTAGAGGGCCAGGTTTGCAAGTTTTGTCCCACAGTAAGATATCAAACACTACATAATACACACGTCATAATAATAAAATCACCTCATTAATGCACATTGAAGGTGTGTGGGAAGTATTCAAATACAAGCCGGTACCGACGTCGCGACAAGCTAGGTCACAGCGTCAAAACCAGCTCCACGCCAGCTCATTTTATTTTGTAAACAGTGGCAATGTAAGTCGGCGAATAAGTTTCACATTTCGTTCACTACATTTATAAGCATGAACTTCAAGAATCCGCTTTGTGGCTGCCTTTATAAACACATATTTTATCAGAAAATACGGTTATGTTGGGAGCACACGTCAATAAATGCATCCCACACATGCAATTTCGAGGGGCACCGCACGAACAAATCCCTTGTTTTGCCTAATTATGTGTAGTAGTTTCAACGAATACGTTGGGCAGCTTTGGGCTAAATATTTGTTATGGACTGTGTTGATTGTAAAGGCGGCTAAGTTCGTGTTTTAAGCAGATGAGGTAAGATTTTAATCAAACAAAATTCTTCCACTACCCACCATGTTGAATGGTTTGCAGAAAAGGGCTATCCCACATTGCACCGCGCTGTCGACAAACTTCCGGGTGAGATTCCGTCCGTTCCGAAAATACCCGATTTTCGCCGATCACCGGTGACTTCCGATCAGGAGACGTATTTGTAAAGCTGGCGAAATGACAGATTCCGCTAGTGCCAGTGGCTATTGTATCCCTTTTTCTGTCAGTACACATATTTCAGAAATGAAGCCCGTCGAAGAACAACATTTGAGGCCAAATGGTAATTCGGCAGACCCGCTACGCTTCAAACTGACAACCCATGGAAATGACGAATATTCGGCAGTGGAAATGGAAGATGAGAATCCTCCGAATGTGAATCAAACCACGGACGAGGATATTTACTCCCATCGCAACGAAAACGCTGGGTGCGTCTGCAGTGGTTTTTCATATCGTTATAATATTATCAATTTATATTTACTTTTAAAGCTAACGAAATGCACCGTGTCCCGTTATGTTTACGTTTTAGCTTGCGCCTACGCTACGCAATGCCTGGCTACGCTACGTGACAACATTGTTTCTTCATGACCAGGTTGCTTGTCTGTACTCGATTGTCTACGTGCTGTGTATCGTGACGATAAAGTAGTCTGAACGACACTACGTGAATGCGTTCGGTGTAGTCATCGCGCTAGGTGCTTTTTAGATGTTTGCATATCGCTTACTGGAAAATGTGTGAATGCAAAGTCAAAGAAAACTTCTAGGGCTAAGCAGGTGAATATGGGGTAGTGATGGTAGTTGAGTGTTCACAGTTCAGTATTATACTTATTAAATATTATGTAGTAAATAACACTTCAAGAATCAAGTACAATATCTGTATGATGTTATATTGACCATAACATAACTACGTTGGGCTGAGTAATGATTGTTGTAATTTTTTGATTATCTTATTCGAATTGTATTTGTAAATTGCATACTTAGATTTAGTAGTGCTTGTTGTGATAAAGCAACATTTTTGATTGATGAGAGGTGTGGTTTTGTGTCTATTACCATAAGAACCCATTTTGTATTTGCAATATTGCATTGGTCAGTGTCAGTCAAATGCAGTAATAATAGTGTAACTGTGTAAGCCAGTAATTTTTTTAATAAGGAAGCATTTTTGTGTACATCATAAACATTATCATACAGTGTTTGCTATATTACAAGGTGAAAATATTTATAGCAAAAGTTATTTATTGTTCTGTGTACGTAATATTTCAAAATGTATTGTTAGAATACATGTTTGCTTTTTATTATGTAGTTTCTTGGAAATATATTATGATTGTGTTGTAACTGGATAATATTAATGATGCAATAAACCACATACATGTGAAGATTTTTTAATTACAAGATTAAAACAAACTGCATACAGTAGATTACTGCTAGACATAGAAAAATAATATATTCTTGCGTTTTACAGCTACATTCAGCATGAAATCACAGAGAATCAGATCAAAATGCAGATTGATCCAGGAGATCGCCCAATGCCATCAAATCCATCGCATGCTACAGTGATGATTGCACGGCACAGTGCCGATGGTGAATACATGCATGTCACCAGGTAACAACTTTACTTTTAACTTTACTTTACTCCACCCCTGTCTCCTTGGATGTTACACCCATCATCTGGTTCTGTTTTACAGTAATAAAGACATTAAAAAATACTTTCTCATCAGCTCAACCTTTGTAAAGTAAAAGGTGAGTTTTTATTTACTTTTGTGTGTTAAATAATAGTATAGTGACAATTAAACTTATAGGGTGGCAAATGAGTCAAATTTAACTTAGAATATTGTATAATGCCAAATAGTAGTATAGAGTAGCAAATAAAAAAACACAAACCACTGTATGTCAGTTTTAGCTTTGACTTTGAGGCAGTGTGCATGGTGGCTATATATGTATTGTCGGCATATTCCATAGTAATGTGGAGTAATAATATACTGGGCTAAAGAGAACTAAGGATTCCGACTGATTCACCTAAACAGACATAGAAATCTGAATATCCAACACATTGAGATCAAAATGTACGATCACTTGAAGCTTGAATGTTGTTCCAAATGATGCAAACTTAGCCATTAGAGGGAGCAATAAGATACTCTGTGGAGTATGAACTAATGTGGGAGGGAGGATCCTTCTCCTAACTTTTCTGTTGTGTTCAGTCTGTGTCTTTCAGTAAACATGTAGTGCCAAATAAGATGCATATAGGGTGGCATTTTTCATGTCTGTTTATTAGGCATACACTAGACCAGAGTTCTTGATTAGTCTACTGAGCAGTGGAGGTGTTAGCATCTTACAGACTATAAAAGGGGCAATTTTCAGCAGTCAACACCTTATGATATATGGGTAACAAATTAGTTTTTGCACTTAGCAAACACTTAGGCAAATGCTGTTTATTTTTATCATAGTTTTCACAAGTTGCACAACAGTTAAAAGAAAAATTATAAAATCACATTGTGGGACACCTATTTATAAAGAATGTGTCCTTCTGTTCAAGTGTTTACTTAATCCAAAAGCACTCAGTCAGTGTTGATGACATCATGAAAGTATTTAGCATACTGCAGATTTATGCTGGTAGGTTTTAAGGCCATACCTGTAGAAAGTAAACACAGTTCCTGTGTACATCCAGCAACCAACTTGTAGGTAATGTTATTATATTCGTGGCATATCAAAGAGTATTATTAAATTCCACAACTGCACTTTCAAGTAAAGCCGGAAGCACCGCCTGTAATCTCTCTTGCTAAAAGGCTGCCCAGAGATATCCAGCTGCATTTAATCCCCTGATATCACCAACATATGAGGTCTCCAAACCTTATTTTTTATTTGACCATGCTTGAGAGGGCTTGCCGACATAAGTTCAAATCAGCAATTTTTTTACTTGACACCTGGGGTAGGCTTAGGCAAAGAAATATATTATAACATGCCATTTTTGACTTAACACAATTTTTTAGCTAATAGCTAAAATAACATAATATTACCTGCGTCCAAGGACAATAACACATACTACAAGTACACCAATTTCTACAGAGACATGAATGATACTTCCAGAGATATTTCGTCTTGAAAATGTAGAAATGTGTTATTTTGGCACATTAGCACTTGGCAAAAGCCACACCAAAAATTGATAAACCTAGCTAAAAGCAATACAAATATAAATGTGTAAAGATAAACTTGATATTTGGACATTAAAACAAGTTTCATTCAGGTATATAATTTTGTTTGTATTTTTTAATGACTTTTTATTTATTTTCCCGATTACCTTAACTCAGGGAAAAATCTCATAACTTCACAGTTAAGCGGACTGTTAATAAATACAAATCAAATAGTATTTATTCCCACACATATCATAATAACAAATGATTAATTAAAAAAAATTACTCATGTATTGGGCCCCCTTCGTTATCTATGATATCAATCTAATAATTATATAAATAATTGTACACTGTATATAAAATAGGCTAGGGCAAGGATTTTTCACTCAAATTAACCATATTTCTGCGTGGCTTACACATATAAGTAAAATTAAATATTAACCTTTCTGTTATAAAATTTATATGACTGAAAACGTCATTATGTTGTCTCTTTACAGGCAAATTTTTTTCTGATTACTCAAATATTACTACAAATCAAGAAATAACTGCCCATGGCTATGTTGTTAAGTTAGCACCAGTGCCTCACAGCACATACCATTAGGTTGAAAATTGAAACTTAAAACAGGTGTAAATTGTTGACCAATTCCATCAGAATAAAGTTTATTTTGAAGATTAAAGTATTGCTCTACCAATTGGTGATACACACTACGACAAATTAATAACAAAAAGCCTGCTAAATAATTAATTAAGCGTTTAATAATTATGTCTATGATACCAATAAAAATACAATGCCAAGATAATAAGTTCATAACGCTTGTTAACTAAAGTATCGGCAAACCAACCTTAACGGCTACCTTGACACCCCCCTAACAACAAAGATCAACTAGTCCATGCGCCCATCGTGATGCTGATATCTAGGTCAGTCTATTTCATTGCTAGGACAAACTCTAAGATTTAGCAACGAGTAAATGCACAAATTATTCACTACAAATTATCAATAAAATACAATACGTTGCCTATGTGACAATTGATAGTCATTAGGTGCCATAATATTTAGAAGTAGCTGACATACAGCATATAAAGAGACAACATAATGATGTTTTAGGCATATAAATTTTATTCCACAAAGGTTAACACTTCTATAATTTTATGTAAGTCACACAGAAATATGATTCATTTGAGTGAAAAATCCTTGCACAATGGAATTAAGTTTACATTATACAAAACATTAAAAGAATAGTTCTTTTCACATAGCCTTTAAATGTCGCACTGATTCTCAAAAGAAACCAGGAATTAGTGGTATATAGGGCCTAACTTGTTAAGTATGATCTGTTATTGAATGAATGAAGACAGCAATGAGTGACAAAAACCCTAGAACACTGTACTAGAAGTGAGACAACAAAGTGATGTTGTGATGGGTCTGAGCTTAACCAATTGTGTTAATTTACTCTATATATGGTCAGAGGTGTGAACAACATTTCAAACCTCTGCCAAGTGCCCACAGCCTCATTACATGCCTAATTAAGCATTGGTTTTAAAGGGCCAGTTCTACACAGGTTGTGTATTGAAGCTACTTAAGAAGAGAGCTTTATTACATTGAAGTTTAAGTTGAAGCTCAGCATAGGTGTTGCAGAGCAGACCGTCTGTGGTTGGGGTAACTGGGGATATGACAGACTCAAGGCACTAGCCAGACAGGGTCAGTGGTGGATTATGGGTTACTGGCCACCTATTCAAGAAATCGTTTAAACCCTCTACCATTTTAATTTTGAATGCTAAATTTTAATGTACTGTATACTTTTTTACTCCATTACACTGATTTATCTAATTTTATTTATTTACCAATTTTAGTCAATATTATTAATGTTATCACATTGTGTCTTACCAAAGAACCTTTTAAGGAATATTGCTTGCTTATTTATTTATTTATTATTTAGAGTACTTATTTATATACTTAATTTATTTACTTTACCAATTTTAGTGCTGAATTATTACAATTTTAATGTGTCTTATTAACCGTATATATTATGGCTCGACAATTTTATTACTGCCATTTTACTGTGTAACTGAAAAACAATTTCCATTTTTAATGTGATGTTTTAAATGGATAATAAAGTCTTTTGAATCTTATAATCTTGAATCTTTGAATCATTAAACAGAATAAAAATTTCGTCAGATATACACATTTTTTTATGGACACATTGATGTTAACTCATACATACAAGCCACTTGAGATGTGTAACCTGAAATAAACTTCAAACACATTGTGATATGACACCCATTTTCTCTCATTTTTAAGGCATATCTATGATTTTTGAAGACCTACTTTTGCTCCTTCATTTTTTTACCTGTCCAGTCATAGTGCTACCCGTCCATATTGGGTTTTTACCCATCCAAATGACGGGTGCACGGAAGTCTGCGTAAGGCTGTGCAGAATCAATCTACATGGTATTTTGAATGTACAGGTGTATCATGGTGAATAGGTAGGCTAGCAGCCTAGCATGTATGCAGGTTTGTTTCATTTTGGGGTGACAAACACACAAAAGTTTAAGTAATTTAATAAAACCATTAACAGTACAAAATGAATTGCTAACTTTATTCTTCACAATGCAAAATGTTCTTCTTTTGGTGTTTTCTTGAGAAAAAAATTGAAACTTCTGCATTTTGCTTTATTTTTACATTTTTACAAAACATTGCAGGACAGTGTCATTCAGAAAACCATTGCAACAAATTTACAATGCCACACTTGCCAGGTGATGTACACAAATTAACACTTATGCAGGGCCAGGTGTACATTAGGCTAGCGCTAGGCCTAAAAGTTGTTTCCCCAGTTTGACTAAAGGTCAAACATTTCTTTAGCCAAATGAGATTTTCTTTAGCCATTTTTTAGGCCAAACCACAATGTAATATTATGTAGAATGCTAATCATTATTCACAACAAAACACTTAATTTTAATTGACTAAACATTGATAACATCATTAGCATAAAAGAAACTAAACCTATATAAAACAAACACCACAACGTTGTTCGAAGTACAATGTTGTAGGTCTACCCTAGGCTGCCATTTATTGCACTGTATAGCATTATTATGTTTATATGATTATGAATAACATATTATTTCACCCCTTTATCTGTGTGGTTAAAAAAGTCAATGACAACACATCCAAATTAGAGAATAAGGTGAAACCAATTGCAAGACAGACACACAATGCCAACTTACAGTTAAATTACAAATTATTGTTATCTAGAAATTATCTCCAAGGTGGTGGCACCGTCTGTTATTACAGGTGTACTGTATTGTAAACATTTTAAAGCACATTCATGCCTGGAAATTTGTTTTTGTGCATGGTTTCACTTTGGTGAAATCGGGCTGTGCATCCACTAGGCAGTGCATATCTGTTATGCAATAATACGGTACTAGTTGAAGTATCATTACGATGTGTGTGTTCTGGCAGGTACCGTTGTGAGTATGAAGGCTGTCAGAGGACGTACAGCACATCTGGGAATCTGCGAACTCACGAGAAGACTCACAAAGGTACAGTCGTGACAGCTTCTGACCTCACGCACAACATTAGAACTTTGCCTTGTCTCAAGTACTAACAAGCAGTGTCTTAGAACTGTGTATGGAACAATACATGTTTACTTTACTAGGAACTGCAATATATTAAGCTTAAAGGGAATGCACCTGCTAGATTGTTATTGTACAATAATGTCATACTATATAAATTAAATATGTAGTATCATATTAACAGCCCAAATACGTTTTAATGAACTCATTTTTGTTAGTGACATTTTATGATTCGTGACAAATTAGTTGTTTACCCTCAGCACAGTGACTTTTGGAGGCATGTATCGGGTTACCAGCTACTAATGAGATGGTGACATCCGTATGTCCATCACATGATATGTGGTCAAGTGAACAAATGTGTGTTGACATTTGGTTGTTGTACTTACTTACTTATGCCTGTTTGCTCGCTGGGAGCATAGGCCATCGACCAAGGAACGCCACCGTTTTCTGTCCGTGGCCATCTTCTCCATTTCTCTCCTGGTGTATCCCATCTCCTTCGTTTCTTTTTCCGTGTCTCTTTGCCAGGTGTTTCGTGGCCTACCTCTTCGTCTCTTCCCTGGGGGGTTCCATGTGATGGCTTGACGGGTGATGGTGTTTGGTGGTTTCCTGAGTGTATGTCCTATCCACCTCCATTTTCTCTTCTTTATTTCATTTTCTATGGGTAGTTGCTTGGTAATTTTCCAGAGTGTAGTGTTGGATATCTTGTCTGTCCACTTCCAATTTGGTTGTTGTAGAGGGTCACTATCTTCCCTGGAATTAACCTCTTCTTGCTATTCTGGAATTTGAGTGACAATGCTGCAGTTTGAGCTACAATTATTATAAACATTGAACTGGTCAATCCTAAATTTGGTTCTGCTTCGTTAAACTATACAACAAAAACTTGATATAAAAATATTGAGCCACACTCCCTTTAAGCAGTAGATGAATTAACACAGATTTGTAAATTACTGCTGAGCAGTCAAAACAGGTTTGGACTTGGGTCGGATAGAAAATTTACCTGTGTAGAAAAATTAATCAGGGGTAAAAATTCTATAATAGAAAATTGGCCTCCCCATGGAAAAATTACCCACCTCTTGTTTCTTTATGGATCTAATTTTTTATGTATTTGATTATTAATCACATTGAGAGTAATGTTTTGTTTATATTTATGCATTGCACTTTGATATATTGGTAATGTTATAGTTATGTCATAAATCATAATACGGCTCTCCAGTGGAAGATCTCCTTTTCAAACTGAATTGTTCAATAGGCTTGTTTTGTTGCACACTTGCGCCAACACCAGTATTCTATTTTATGTCTAATTTCACGGGAAACAGGAAAACCAATGTAGGCAAATGAAACTTGAGGTGGGAGGTCATATTTCTATGGTATAGTATATTGACCCATGGCTCATAATACATAATAAAAAATCCAGTTTAGGTGGTTATGTGTCTGGGTATGAATCATACAACCATCACAGCAAATATCCATATGATAATTACAACAAAATAAATGGTTTTAGGTGAGGGTAGAGGTGTTTTCTATATATAACAATCAATACACTATACCATAGAAATATGGCCCACCTAACACAAACTTTTTGTTATTACCAAATAGACATTTCACTGTTATGTTTGTTAAATAAATCTATAAAGTTCAAAAAAAATATTATAAAAAAAATCAACATTGTGTTGTAGCCCAAATTTAAGATTAGATCATTATTGTCTTTTGAAGTGAAATAGTTGGTTATGTGCTGTAATTTAACATTATAATCAAAACCATTATTTCAAATATATATCCATAATATATGGGGGTGGGTCATTTTTCTATAACTGAAAAGTGACTCAGGGGTCATTATTCTATATAGACTGGCTGGAGTGCAATACTGTAGCATGATTTCTGCAGCAGTTTGTGGAATTGTGTTATCTTTTTTTATTGAATACAGTTCAGACGATAATGCTTAAGGATACATGTTCACCAGAACATTAATTGTTATAAATTTTGCCTGCAAATTGGAACTATGTTTTGTGTAGACCAGAACTATTTGCAGGCGAGTACACATTCGTGTGCAAGGAGCCGGCCTGTGGCAAGGCGTTCCTCACGTCCTACAGCCTCAAGATACACATCCGCGTACACACAAAGGAGAAACCCTTCGAGTGTGACATGATGGGCTGTGAGAAGGCTTACAACACACTCTACAGGTGGGTGGTGACACATTGTACATGTCATTGGTGGGTGGTGACGCATTGTACATGTGGGTGGCGACATATTGTACAGGTGGGTGATGACACATTGTACAGGTGGGTGGTGACACATTGTATAGGTGGGTGGTAACACATTGTACAGGTGGGTGGTGATACATTATACAGGTGGGTGGTGATACATTATACAGGTGGGTGGTGACATGGGTGACATTGTATAGATTGGCGGTGACACCTTGTGTAGGTGGGTAGTGACACATTGTCTAGGTGGGTGGTGATGCATTATACAGGTTGGTGGTGACACATTGTACAGGATGATTGTGACACATTGTATAGGTGGATGGTGACATATTGAATAGGAGGTGGTGACGTATTATACAGGGGGGGTGACTCATTATACAGGAAGATGGTGACATATTGCAGCCAGCAACTAGAATAAAGTTTAAATTAAATTTAACAACATTGAACAACAAGATTCCAATTTTTTTTGCAAAAATGTCATTGCTTAATGGTGCTAAACAAAATGCGTACTTCCATTCGACCACTAAAACAATTTATCATTGTATTATGCATCATGGTTTTGAGATAATCCCTCATATATCAGTGGTTGACAATATGTTACTGACGTTGCTGCAGACTGAAGGCTCACCAGCGGCTGCACACAGGTGAGACATTCAACTGTGACAAAAACGGATGTCAGAAGTTCTTCACCACCTTCAGCGACCTGAAAAAGCATTCTCGCACGCACACAGGCCAACGCCCTTACAAGTAGGTGCCTCTCAGCATGGTGTAATGTAGGCATCATTATTTCCAGCCAAAATGATATAGTCTGCATCTCAGAAAATGTTAACGACACAGATTTTGCCACTGCAAAAAACGTGTAGTGTGCATATCCGCCCCCTTTGAAGTGCTGACCCATGACCTTACCTGCAGGTGGACATTGCAATGTAGCAACCGATTCTGTTGAAATACTATGGATCACGTTTGTTGATTAAATGTAATTGGTGACTTCCTGGACGCTGGCAGTAAAACCGGGCACTCTTGATCAGGGTTGCCACTGGTCAGGGAAAAGTCAGGGAAATTCAAGGTCAGGGAAAAGTCAGGGAATTTTGTGCTGGGTCAGGTAAATTTGAGATTTTGAGAAAAGTCAGGGAAATACAGGAAAATCCCTTGAAAGTCCAGAAAATTTGACTTTCTCATGTCATACGCGTAACGCCACGATGCCGCGAACTCGAATTTATTACGATCCCGTGAAACAATGTTGATACCACAAACATATGCTGTTAAAAATGTGGATAATTCAATTCAATTCAATTTATTTCAAAACACACAACATTAAAAAGCAAGCAATACAAACACAAATAATAATAAGTCACATGGTAGGAATGAAATACAATTAAGAAATATGTTTTGAAAAGGAGTAGACATGAAGTGAAATACTTATATGTGTCTACCCATACGTTCTTCAGTTGTCTGAGTGGGCGTCGAACACTGATTACATGTTGTAAGTTAATTGCTAATTATATGTACATCGCGCATAAATGTTCATGATTATTCAGCCAGCATGGTCAGGGAAAATGAAACTTTGAGTCAGGGAAAAGTCAGGGGTGGCAACCCTGTTGACGGCCCTCTATATCCCTGCTGTGTCTGATTCACAGAGAGGTTTGATTGGCAAATGGACTGCTTGGGGGGTGGAGATGTTGTGATGGGGCTAGGGAGGTGACAGCGGATATTGTTTTTACAAGTAGGTAGTGGTGGAGTTTGTGCTTGCAGGTGACAGCGGATATTGTTTTTACAAGTAGGTAGTGGTGGAGTTTGTGCTTGCAGGTGACAGCGGATATTGTTTTTACAAGTAGGTAGTGGTGGAGTTTGTGCTTGCAGGTGACAGCGGATATTGTTTTTACAAGTAGGTAGTGGTGGAGTTTGTGCTTGCAGGTGACAGCGGATATTGTTTTTACAAGTAGGTAGTGGTGGAGTTTGTGCTTGCAGGTGTGCCCACAGTGGCTGCGGCAAGGCTTTCACTGCCAGTCACCACCTGAAGACTCACGCACGCACTCACACCGGTGAGTCATTGTCACATTGAGTTATTGTACTGGGGACCCCGTCACCAAAATAAACAGGTCATAAAAAAATCGTCCATAAACAAAACCCACCATCGAATATTAGGAGCTTTTTTTAAATGCAAATGGTGAAAATGAGAACATTAGACTTCAGTATTACAATTTTTGACCTGGCGCACATTCTACTATTTCCGTGACTATATCATCAATAATGTAACATATTACACATGTTCAACGTGGCTCCCTCTGGTGTGCAGGTGAGAAGCCATATGCGTGTAACAACGAGGAATGTGGGAAGGCGTTCACGACACAGTACAGTCTGAAGACACACATGCACCGACACGAACGCAAGGCAGCGAACAAGGACGGCAGTGTGAGTTTATTTTTATTTGTAGAGCACAGTGGCTCAGGGGTAGAGCTTCCGACTCTTGACTAAGACAACCAAGGTTCGAATCCTGTGCTGCACTGTGAAACCGTGGGCAAGATTTTTCACTCTACATTGCTCCATTTTGCTCAGCTATATGAAGGAATATAGACAGTGGTGAATATTTGTGTGCAAATAATCTTCACGAATTATGCTGCATGGCTGAATGCTTCCCAGAGAAGCCAAGATGCTGTTTGCTTGAACAGGTCTGCCAGGGAGTAAAGTGTAAAGCACTTTGAGCAATCCTGAAGACTGGATACTGTGCTTTAGAAGAACTTACCGTTACTTTTTACATAGGGTTTATTATTACAGTCTGGTACCATTTCTTGTTAGTGCACTAACATGTGTGTAACAGTTTTACTTATTAACCTAGTTGTTATTTCTTATTGCTACTTTTGCAGTCACACTCCAATGATCAGGCACAGTCCAATGATCAGTCACACTCCAATGAGCACACAGGGGGAGACATTGAAGTGAGATCACAACAAGTCGAAAAAGGACACGGGGAGCCAATGTCACGAGTCTCAGGTGGGACAACCGGTCTTGTTAAGTTGTCATTTAATTCATACAAGTGAGTCCTCTCAAGACACTCCTACCCTGAGTGTCATCGTGGTTGTTTGAATTCACACATCTAAAAGTCATTACATTTTCAGCTGTTTGAAAACAGGCACCGAAGTCATCCACCTGAATGCTGTCCACACATTTACAAACACAAGCAGGTCGTGATGTTAAGTCTCGTTTGAGTCGTTTTTGTGAAATTAGGTCATATTTTACTCACATTGTCTGTATGTTTTAATTTGTGGTTATGTATATGCATTTACATTATTACTTATGGATTATTTATTGAGATAAATGAGCTGGAAATAGAATGATAACACTACATGATTTGCATCTATGCCAAAATTTAAAAAAAATAATATCACATGACCTAGACAGCTATTTGTAGCTCAGGTGCAGAGTAGGACGTGCGACATAATACCCAGTTCAGAGATTGTGTGTGTGTTTCAGCCTGTCAGTGCAGAGCCATGTGTGACTCAGACTGCCACTCCTGATGGAGTCTACCTGCTGGGAACCGTGCCCATGAACATAGGCAACTTGTACAGTGCCTGTAGATGTTATAGGTGTGAAACACGCTGATGGTGAGTCATTTATGCAGTACCAAATTATTTTCCCGTGTCAATAACACGGGTGGCCGGGTCTTCTGTTCATTCAATTTACGTTTTTAAATAAGTGCCTGATTTCCTTTTTAATTGGACTAAAACAGGAATGTGAACCCTTTACGTCACTACTAAACATTTACTGACCCAAATCGATGATGATGGAACTTTTGCTCTTTTTTTGCATCATTTTAACCGTCCCCCCCATATTTCTCCTGTATAACATCCGTAAATGAGGATACGGGGGCTAGTGAAATAAAGCAAAATGAAAAAATTATTTCCAATAAATAATATTTTCCCGTATTAGGATAAAGCAAGGGTGGCCGCTCTTATTTCATTCAATATTACGTTCTTATGACTACAACATGCATGCTGCTTGCCAATGTTCACTATATGAAAGATTCAAATGGTAAGCAAAACATCCAGTTTCATAACAACATTGATTGACAGTTAACCACAATATTTTCTGATGTTTAATTTCCCACGTTCTAGACAGAAGACCTCCGGGTACAAATTATTGCTCTGCCAATTATGGACAGAGGAGCTAGTTTAAGGCTGATGCTTATTCAGCCTTGGTTTTCATAATTTCTTTACCCTCACTGATCTTCCATTGCGAATATCGCTTCACTTTGTTTAACTTCTCGTGCGGCAGTCTACCGTATGCATATTTGGTTTGATTTAAATTATCTTGAATACAGACACATTTGCATAGATTCTGTATGAGCATAGAGTAATGTCTGTGTGTCTGTGTTCTCTGGTACTGTGGTTGTTCAGTCTGTCATATTGAAGTAATGTCTGTGTTCTCTGGTACTGTGGTTGTTCAGTCTGTCATATTGAAGTAATGTCTTGTGTTCTCTGGTACTGTGGTTGTTCAGTCTGTCATCATGAAGTAATGTCTGTGTTCTCTGGTACTGTGGTTGTTCAGTCTGTCATCATGAAGTAATGTTTGTGTTCTCTGGTACTGTGGTTGTTCAGTCTGTCATCATGAAGTAATGTCTGTGTTCTCTGGTACTGTGGTTGTTCAGTCTGTCATATTGAAGTAATGTCTGTGTCCTCTGGTACTGTGGTTGTTCAGTCTGTCATCATGAAGTAATGTTTGTGTTCTCTGGTACTGTGGTTGTTCAGTCTGTCATCATGAAGTAATGTCTGTGTTCTCAGGTACAGTGTTGTTCAGTCTGTCATCATGAAGTAATGTTTGTGTTCTCTGGTACTGTGGTTGTTCAGTCTGTCATCATGAAGTAATGTCTGTGTTCTCTGGTACTGTGGTTGTTCAGTCTGTCATCATGAAGTAATGTCTGTGTCCTCAGGTACAGTGGTTGTTCAGCCCGTCATCATGAACACTGCCACCTGCCTCACACCTGCTTGTAACCCCGCATCTGAGTCGACTGCAGCCGCCACCCAGACCACCCTCTCACAGTACCTCATATCTCCTCCAAGTGTCACTACGGGTGTCGCCGCAGAGACCATCTCCGTGTCGGACTCAGCACCGAATTTACTTCAGGCGATTACAGAAGAGGACGTGCAACGACTTCTTGCACGTTCACCAACGGAATTCATCGTCACCACACCCAATGCTGACAAGGCTACTGCGGCAATCTCGACAGAAATTGACAGTGGGGAGCAGTTAGTGACTGTCGATGACACTGCCATTGGCATGTCGCAGACTGACGTGTCGGCCAGCCTTCAGGATGCGGCGACAATCGAGTGGAACGGGGACACGCTTCTCAATTTAGCCGGTCTACGCCTGCAAGCTTCGACAGATCTGGTGCTTACACCGACCAATCAGATCACAGCAGCGGTGTCATGTGACCCGTTGGTGGTGTCAGGAAATGGCACTTGCGCCGCAGAACAAATCGGCGATTCATGGCCGCTGCAAGTGGTTTGTCCACCAGGTGGCGACGCAAAAAACGCGACACTGGCACAGGTCGTTATGCAGACAAGTCCGCTGGATTATTCACAGAAGTTACCCGGCCAACAGCTGGTCTGTTGCAGTGCAAAAGACGACTCCGGCACCAGTCAGGCACTCTTCTCCGAGTTGGTCGCGTCTCTCGGCAACACACCGAAGAAGGAGATGGAGACGGACATCAGTGATGCTGGGTCACTCAGCAGCACTGACACCTCACAGCTTCTCGGATTTTTAGACGAAGGCATCAGTTTGAGTGAAGCCCAGATGAGGGCAGCACTGATCAACGATGACGACCAGTCACCGATGATGTCAACAAAGAGTGTGGGAGTGAAACATGGCGATTGCTGTCGATGCGAGATCCTCGACTTTGACAGCTGATTCGCTACGTGGCTTGTAAAGAGTTTTACCAGACTACTGTCTTCAAACGAATAGTCTTCATATTTCGTGGTCAGACTTGCCTCTTAAGTTTTGTCTCGGCAGCTAAAAATGTGAGGTTGCGGAAAATGATTGCCATATCACCTTCTACCCACCATCTGACGAAGATGCCTCATTGCTGCTATAACACAACTCGAAAGAATCGTAAATTTGGCTGGGAAATACAAAAATTAGTCGTTTGATTGCGCAGTTGTCATTCAGATGGAGCACTAGAGGCATGGTACAGGACTATAGATGTGATCTGCATCTTCTGCAGTAGTTGTAGGGCCAAGTACTGTTGCTGTTTTACCCCGGTGTCCAGGTGGTTATGTTCACATCTGGAATGTTGCGTCGCCCTTTGTTGCACTGGTTGTCTCTCGATGGAACGGAATAGTCGTCGCGTTGTCTTGAACGCAAGACGTCTATAGATACAGTGCGATTTTCAGTTGGATATTTTTTCTTTGTATTGTTTACATGATTTGTTGTATTTTCATTGTTCTGCTTACATTTGTTTACACTGTAAACAAATTACACTTACACTGTAAACTAGTTTGACAGAACAAAAATCAAACCTAATGCCGATAATTGCAGATAAACATGAAGGCAAATATATGAAGTCACAAATGCACACTTACAAATGTGTAGTGCAAAAGGACAACTTACAGCGACAATTAAACTACCCGATAGTAATGTTTTGATTGACACATTTGTAACTAATTAATTAAAAGTATGTAATTAGGATGGTCACTGGCAACAAACGTGGGTTAGTCCAGCGATATTTAAACCATTTAATAGCATACAGTCATACATCTCTAATAATTAATGCAATAACTGTAAAATTGTACGTTATTGAAATAATGTAATGTTTTGAGGCAGCATTCACAAGTTGGAATTACACCGATCTCTTATGATGTTGAATTCTTGAATTTCCATGTAACTTATGTTGCTTGTTACTTGATAATTAAAATAAATTACTAAATGCGGCTAATATATCTACGGTAGAAATAACAACGTTTAAAGCCCAGCTATCATATTGCGTGGTAAAATAATAGTAACACTGTAATAACTTTGTCGTTCTGTTTCTCAATGCCACAGTGTGAGATTACGATATAGATGAAATAAAACCCGGTGACGTCTTATGCAGCTATAATAATGTGGCAATGTGCACACATGCAATACAAAGACATGTAGCACGTAACAGTGTATTAATTACCATGGAGTGGGATATATTGAGTGTAGCATGCAGTACAGGTGTACGAGCGCCGTCTGATTTATTGTTTAACTACACACTAGTGGTTGCACGTTCCCCATTGTATTCTTATAATTTGCTACATTTAATGTTCACAGGTGGCAAATCTTTTGTCCCACGTAGATGTTCATTATCTGCTCCAGATGTTTATTCCGACAATAAATGTTGGAGTTAAACTAGATATTATGAAGGGAGGTTTACTTTGCCGTGATATTTCAGCTGATTGTTGCTGAATTTCCAGCATTTCAGAATGTGGTCAACTGTTTTCTCTCCACTAATTGGTGTTGTGGGAATGTTCTTTACATAACCGTTTCTTGCAGAATGATATCCTGTTAGCTGACAAATTGGGCAAAACGTTCGTGTAAACCCACTTCACAAATTAACAGAAGTGTATATCTTTTGTCATTTCGTAATGATAATTTAATTAACCCACTTCACAAATTAACAGACGTGTATATCCTTTTGTTATGATAATTTAATTAACCAACGTTAACACAAACAGTTACCAGGGTGAATTTGAATATACAACTGGTACTCAAGACTTAAATAGAAAAGTATAACTTGTGAATAATCACCAATTAGTAGGCAGGTACTATTCTGGTTTATCTCCTGATTCGTTCAGTAGACATGCTTGAAGTCTATGTTAAATTGTTCTTACATGCTGAGGTTACATCCCAGCGTACTTGTCTACAAATTATGTTCACTGGGTGGCAATTTTGATGTGGTGGAAAATGATCTATATTATAGGACCTAAATATGTTAGGACTTAATTATTGTTAAATATAATTTATAATAATATTACATGCAGTTATCTTGGTGTCTTCACAGTTGTGCTGCTGCCAACTCTGCTATCTCTTTGTCATTGGACTAGGTCCGTTATAGCTACTTCTCGTTATAGCTACTTCCCGTTATAGCTGCAGTTTTTTCCCCCCTATAACTACTCGTTAAGTTTGACAATTGCATTTATCAAAAAATAATGTTTCCTCACCACTTTCGCAAACTTGGAATTCCATCCCTCAATGTGGTTATTTGTTCATTTGTCAGTCTCTGTGTAGGGTCAAATCAATCAAAAACAGTGAATTTTAAATTACCGTCTTGGATTTTTGGTGTGTCGGTTTATGATCATGAGTCTATGCATCCCACTAATTATTAGGTCAATCTCAGTCAGCATCCTAGCCATTGTTTCACTTAAATTTGACACAGTAGTGCTTGAACTGGTCCAAATGTTTAGTGTTAAAATAAAATAGTTTGTATGTATGTATATATATATATATTATATATAATATATATATTTATATACAAAGACATTCCACATGTCCATGGAGTCTTTTTAATCATCATCAAGCCATGTCTCCACAAAGTACTTGTTAAAAATTATCAATTGACTTTGTTGAAATTCCTTAGTGGGACACACTTATGTCAAAGCAGTCCACCCCTCATCCATGATCCCTTATATTGTTACATTGTATAATGGAGAAATATAAAAGTAGCTATAACGGGACTAGTTCAACTGTTAAAATTAATTAGTAGCTATAAAAGGAATAAAAAGTAGCTATAATGGCAAGTAGCTATAATGGCAAGTAGCTATAACGGGAAAACACCGTGTCGCTGTGGCTGCGTTGTTAATCTGATTTTCAGTGGTTAACTGTTATATCTAGTTGGTTTTTTTTTATATTTGCCCAAATCATCTTAATTACCCGATCTCAAAATACTTTTTTTTAAATTACGTGTTAAATACAATTTTTTTAATATGCTGTACATTGATGTTACCATTGCGAAGACTTATTGGTTTGAATTTTAAAACAGCAAATCTGTGTCTATGTTGTATAAGGATCAGAAATCTTTTAGATAACGGTCAAATCTGAAAAGCTACGTTGGTGGTATGGTTAGCATGGATTAATTTTTGCTGAGATACTCTCAATACTAATGCGTGTTTAAATAGTCCGGAAAATTATAATTCAGTAAACCATTGAAAATCATTCAACAATTATACCTAAATAATGAAACTAAAGTTCTTGTGAGTAAACAAATAACCAGATGGTGTACTTATTATAAGTGATGCGATGAAAGGAGACTGTCATACTATGAGCAAGTTAGTTATCTTGTGTAACCTTGACACATGCCATAGAATTGTATTCCAATTTTTGTGCATTATCCTTTTCGAAGTCGGCTATAACCTGTGCTTATTTTTGCCCGGGGAAATCCAAGGTTTTAGGGGGGGGTCGGTTGGTTCTGGTTTAACGTTTTACATATGTTGTAGCATGTCATGAACAGAGTTTTAAGTTACCTGTTTGCATTGTTTGGATGAGATGGAGTAGGGGTGTTATTTGTTCCCTAGACAAGCTGTATGAAACTATGAATCGGCAACCGTACACATTTTAAATGTTATGTTTGTAACGGGTCATTGTGCAATACAGGATTGACGATCACGATGTATATATAACTGGACGTTCGTGACGTGTACATTGTACATAGTACATACATACGGGATAACGTGTGCGTTCGGTGACAAGTCGCATCAACGTGATACATGTTATTTACCATCTGCTAATCAAGTGCTTACGATGGTTGTGGTGCCCATGCACTTGGACTAGTCAGTTCACCACTGTGCCAGAATAAATTCATGAAACTACAATGTCTCTGTGTCTGTTCAGTAAATCAGTCACCAAAAGCTAGTCATTCGTCATCGTCATAAAAACTGGGGGTTGGTTTCATGAAGTGTTGTTTAAGTTACATAATTTCTTAGCCTCTCACATTTCTGTAAACCGTTTGCTTTTTAAAATCTGAATGGGGTACGTCATAAGGAGCCAATATTGGCTATTATATACGACGGAGTGTGTGTGCGCATGTTACTGAGTGCTTGAGCTGCAGATCAGGCTGCTGAAATGTATCATTTATTAAGAATTAAGAACGTTCTTAACTGCCTCATCAATTTTATGAAACGAACTCCATGGATGTGTGAAACGTGTAGTTTTGCACATTGTACTAAATTAAAAGTATTGCATAATATTTGCACAACCTTTCAATAAGTTGTTGCAGCGTAGTGCACTGTGTAATGACTTGTGCATTATCTTTCAGTTGAAAGTATGAAAGACCTAACGTGACATATATTGATTTTATAACAGACCAAAATATATTTGTTGTGTACCTATCAAAGGTCAACATTCAGCATCATCTTTCAAAAGTGTTGTTGTTTACTGAAGACTGCAAGAAGCATTGTGTATTGTCAAATGATCAGCTTTATTCTTATCTTTTTAGCAAAGTTTTGCTTTAGGAATAATTATTGTATGCACTCTTTTTATAAAACTTATGTGGCAGGACAGGCCACATCAATAACTAGAGTAGAAGAACATATGAAGTCAGACGCAAGTTGTCATTGTTTAATAGGTAGAACACACTGTTTTATATTAAAAACCCTCAAAACTGGCCAAACTGCCTTGAAATTCAACAGAGTTATATCATCATAGATAGTTAGGATAAAAGTCCTCACATAAAATAGCATATATCTGTAGTATAAAAACGTAAATTATGATTCAAGCATTGTTATATTGTATGAAACATACTGCTAATGTAAGGTTCAACTACTGGTATTCATATAACGTACAACTAACATCATGAGCTTATCTAAAAGCAGCAAATTGAACCAATATGTCACCTGTATTGAGTGGTATTTTAATACTTTGCAGTATCCAATAGCACGCAACTCCTAACTCAACAACAATTAACTCCAACTTACAGAAGACTGGAGAGGAAACGTCAAACTAAACAACATGTACTACAAATTGTATAACAAATTTATAACGACCAACCAAAATCGTGAATTGTCAACTGCAATATTTGTTTTTAATCCAAATCGACAACCAAAACCCAGAAACAATATTAGGTAGTGTTGGTTTCCTTTGACAAGCAGAATAAAACTAAATCTATTTGGATAGATGTTTTATTTCAGTAATATTTACCATATTATCTATTGAATGGCATCTTCACCACGGAGATTTATGAGATGAAATGTGTGAACTATCTACTCCACCATGCAACAAGCATTCAACACAACATGATAACTTCGCATCACTTACTAGCATGATTCGCCTGTCAGTAAATTGATGCTAAATTTATAATACATGTGTGTTGTTCATGTCTTACCAAAATAAACATCAGATGGAATGACTTTTGCCACATACACGCACGCACGCACGCACGCACGCACGCACGCACGCACGCACGCACGCACGCACGCACACACACACACACACACACACACACACACACTTGGCATTGCGCATATTTCACCATAATTACATGGACAACTCTACGTGTCGTCCACAAACACTTTATCAAAGCCGTTCGCTTCAACACATCGATCAAGCATCTGGAAGATGGACTTTAGACGACGCTCCAGAGCTGGGAACCAGGCCCCGTCAAGGATTGGTGCCAACGGGTCCTGTGACAACGCTTGTCTCAGCCTAGATGTCAATCGTCCTTCTTCGCGGTACGGCTTCAGATTGTTATACGTCGTCTTGCGAAGTCTACGACACAAGCAGAAACTGTCAGATCGGATGCGCTTAATATTATTATAAATATATATTATAAATTGTTTAATAACTGACGCTGCTTAATTACCTTCAATGATTATTAATGTTGTTAATATGGTTTACTTCCTATTGTTTGTATTTGAGCGTATTTGTTATGTAATGTATATCAATGTAATTATAATGTTTATTAATTTACTATGAGTAATAGTTACATACTTTACGTTAGTAGCGCATTTGAGCGAGTATTTTACTTGGATACATGGCGCATAACAAATGCTTAGATGTTATTATTATATTATTACAAGTAAAAATAGAATGATACAAGTAATATACACTAGCTGTTTATTGTTCTGGATCAACTTTGTTTGTTTGTTTGTTTGTTTTTTTTTTTTTTTTTACTCACGTGCAGCACTGGGTGATGGGAGCAAGGAATATGTCCACGTCGTCCCTGTCACTGGCGCAGAACCTACAAACCGACACAAAGGTTTCCCGGGAAGTGACTAAACATTACCGGATCAAAAGTAATATATTGTTCCTGAGTAACTTGACAAATAAGAGTTTCTTTCCAATTCCCGTTCTTGTCTGTGTGTTTCATAACAATAATTATAATATAAAGACGCGTTGAATATGAGGATCGAACACTTCGTATCTCAAGACGGGTGCCTTATTATATCAAGCGTCCACGCTAATTGCAATTACTGTACGGTGTAACTGTAAATGAGTTTTATGATGCCGTTTAATTAACTGTCCTCCTAATTGAGACCGAACGTAATCGTTAACGAAATACTCACGCTCTACCGTGGTCGAGTCGGACAGTCGCTCCGTTAGCGACACTGTTGTCGCTGATGGTGTAGTGTTTACTGTCAAAGTGGTACATTAGCGTGTCCAGGACTGCGAAGTCAAAGAGATCCAGATACATCTGTGACGAGTCATAGGGTTCTTTCCTGTGCACGCTGTCACAGAATGTCCGGTTGTTGAAGCCCATTTTGCCCCAACTGAAATTAGATGGTATTTGCACACGTATAATATGATTAAAATAGTTCAACATTGGATGTTTTAGACGATAATAGAACAAAACTATATTGCTACTGGGTCTTAAGAAGAAACAGTTTAGGAGAATAGAAGAAAATACTGGAAATTTCTTGGCCAACGTCATCATTATGTCGCTCGATCAACACCCTATTGTTGTAGTTATGGTACAAATAAAGAAACATTATTCTAACAGACAAGTCATGTTCAAGTGGCACAAATTGAAGTAAGCCACATATGTGAGGAATAAGCAAGAAGGTCAAGGTATGTTTTAGAACGATACACATTGATAAGAGCGCACAATCACAGAGTTAGCGCACAATATACTGCAGAGTGTAACAGTTGCGTATATCAGACATTCCTGTATCAGCTAAACTTACTTTTTTCTTTGAGGCGTCGAATAAGGCATGTAATCGGGCGGGTATGTGTGGAGTTGAAGCTTGCGTGGCACCCAATAGGCAAGGGACACTTCAACAACACCGTCCGGGAAGCACTTTGTGACGGGCTCTTTGCAATATTGGCAACTGGCCACCACGCATGTCTCAGATCCTGCGGTGAGCACGGTACGAGCTTAAAAGTTATATGAACTGAACAGATATGTATAAGAAAAGCAAGACAGTAAAATAACCGAATTGTGAGGTTCCACGTGTGCACGAAACAAAGGACGCGTAGTTTGGCCATAATTATATGTTCTTCGACGTTCCAATGTATAGAAACATACTACAATACGACCCTGCATACTCTTCTGAAACAGACACCAACCAAACAAAGGAAGAATGGCAGAACACTGTAAAAGAACAACTGAAGAAGAAATTATAAGATGGCTGAAGATGCACGGCACACTGAACTGGCTCATCCAAGACCGTTCTGGCTGGATGAAATGTGTTGACGCCTGATATGCGTCACACCACTATTACTTTTTATCTCAGCTGTGCAATTATAATTTCAGAAGGCAAGAAACACCAATTAGAAGACAACAAAGAGGTTTTTAAACGAAGGTACAGTAAAATGTTACCTGATTTTGATATAATTTGTTTTGCCACTGTCGGGGAAGCAACTGGTAGCACTTCATCGCGCAAGTGAACTTTTCGTCCCGTCACATATGGCGTGTTTCTGAATCCTAGTAACCTGGAAGCATAACATGTAATGTGCTTTCTACAAGTTCACCAACGATCTGCCCCGTAAAGGGGCAAGTATCACGCAAGGTGTTTCAGAACATCGCAAGCAATACACAATAATAGCTAACTGCTATATGATAATTAATAATATAATCACATAATAATTGATAAACGTATAAACAAGTTGTAGCTGAACGCTAAATATACGTGTATGCATGCATCCATGTTCTCTGTCTGAAGTCATACTTTATTATAACATGGCGTATACTCACACAGGCAATTCGCGTAGGAATCTGGGGTCACGTACACACAGGGTCTCACTACCTTTGGCATTTGTAATTCGTAACAGGTACTTCGATCAATATCTCCCCGTTGTTGAATGCTCCCATAGACCTTTAGAATGTGCCCTCGACTTGGCGAGTAACAGTGAAGACCCAACTGGAGTTTTGAGATAATGTAAATGCTATATATGCCACTGTTATTTGTAATCAACCTCATGCTGCTTAAAATAAATGTTAACTGTACTTTTAAATCTAAATTACTCTGGTTAATGAAATGGTGCAAACGGATATCTACCGATGCAGATGGAAGGCAGCTATCTCAGATGACGGCAGTTCAAAGCCATAGTTGCATAAGCCATCTCTCTTCATGATTCCTTTTTGTTCCCTGGATAACACAAAGGCATGCATGCTATCGATCTGCATTTCATAGTCAGCTACATCTAGCTAGGTAGTTTAGCCATTTTTTAAAGTAGGTCTACAGGTCCATTGATCGGGTAGTGTGTGTGTGTGTGTGTGTGTGTGTGTGTGTGTGTGTGTGTGTGTGCGTGTGCGTGTGCGTGTGCGTGTGCGTGTGCGTGTGCGTGTGCGTGTGCGGGTGCGTGTGGGTGTCTCTGTGTGTGTATGTGTGATGCGTTTTATATATATATATATATATATATATATATATATATATATATATTATTATTATTATTATTAGTCCAATTAATATTCGCATACCTGTAATATATTATATATGCACTTACATACCTATTATCTGCGATGTTTTTCTACCCATCGGGTTGATATAAATCAATGTAAATCGGAGTTCCCTGCGCTATGCACACAGCCCCCCCACGTGAGCTTGTATACTGTGTGAATCTTAAAGCGAGGGTGCCAATTCCTAGGTTTTATTTTCCATTTAATAGTGCATTCTTAAGAGTACAATGTGAATGTTGAAGCTTTATTGCCTGCCAATTTGTGCTTAGTTACTTTATAAAACTCGGAACAATGTTCGCAATTTGAAATATCCCACCTGCAGCACGTTCAAATGTTTACTAAAACATCTAGTTTCAAAACAAAATTTATTGGCAATAATGCCTAGGCGAGCAAAATTATCCACAATACCCTTTGATGTTTAACTTTCCCACGTTCTGGACTGCAGACTTTCCGTTACAACTTACTACCGGGCCAATTCTTGGCTTAGGCACTGACACCCTCCCTTTAATATAAACAGCTAGTCACGCACCACATCAGTTTCATCATCGCCTTCTGGCCTCCTTCCAGGTGAACGATCCATTTCTCCGACGTTCCGCCCTCATATTGCTGCGTGTCCACCGCCTCCACGCTCACAATCTGCGCCCGAACCATCGCGTCCACGACCAAGTCAACGTCCTCCTTACTGTCCGCGGGAACAGCTCGTTGCGTCCTATAGCCTTGTCCGCCCACACCCATGTCCGGTGATACTGTAATGTTTCCGGTCGATATCTCCCTCTATTAGATATATACAAGTTCTCAGACGACTTGTTCTCCTGATAGTTCTGCATGACCTCGACGTAGGAGACAATCCTGACGGGATTGCCGCGATCTACCTCGGCGTCGAGCTCGGCCATGTCGATGAATTCGTCGGGGTTGGTCTTGCGCGAAGACTGGTCGACGAGCAGGAGGTAGGAGCCGAGGGAGACGATGCAGAGCAGCAGGAGGTTTGTCCGCGAGTACAGCATCCGAGTCCACGACGGCGCCATCGTGACGGACAGTAACCTGAAGATCGATCGCGTAGATTTTCACAACGGTGGTGTTAATCGAAATTATATCTGAAGATCGTGAACATTTTGAAAGGTGATGTTGATCGAAGTAATTGTATCTGAAGATCCTGAAAATTTTGAAACGTTGTGTTAATCAAAGTAATTAATAAAATGTTATCTAATGATCGTGAATATTTTCAAAGATAGTGATTTTTGAAATTAATTTTATCTGAAGAACGTGAAATATAAGTAAATTGTATCTCAAGATCGTGAATATTTTCAAAGGTTGTTTAATCGAAGTAATTATTTTATGTGAAGATCGTGAAGTTTCTTAAAGTGGTGTTAATCGAAGTAAATTATATTTGAAGATCGAAAACAAATTCAAAGGTTATCTTGTTGATATACTGGCCAACACTCCTGGTGGAGTCAAACGGTCAGGGTTGGGTGCGCATTCTTGTTGGGTTATTATTCATGTATCTAAGCTTGTCTAAAATGTTATGTTTCAGGAATGTTAACAAAAGGTGGTATTAATCGAAGTAATTTATCAGAAGATCGTGAAATTTTCAAGGTGGTGTTAATCGAAGTATTTTTTAATTAAATATAATAAATAACAATTATATCCTTACTGTAGTCACTACTGAGAGTATAATTTTTACAGAACAACAAACATATCTTTATTAATTGATTTGGTATTTTATCTAAAGGTAAAACGTTACCACCATGCAACAAACTTTTATTTTTTAAACGATTGTTTTGTGTATTTGTATTGCTATGTTAATGCTGCTGTAAAATAAATATGACTTTGTAATTTGAGACGTAATTTACTTATATTACGTTATCTAGATATTTTCGTATAAAATTATGTTCGATCAAAATTGTTTAATTATAACAATTCTAAATAAATTGCGTAACTTGTGTTACGGAGTACGTATATTCCGGTTTGTACCACATTCCAGTCAGGCTTACTACGACCATAGGAACGTCTACTACGTGGCTATTTCCGGAAGATCAACCGGCGAATGTTCACTGGAAAACCAGTCATGCGGAACGGTCGATGTACAGCCTTTTACTAATGACGCACAATTGTATGAAGTTACACGCAAACTATCTGTGTAAATAACTACCATAGGTTAGCATAAATTGACTAATCAGTGTGCGTATATAATTATCAAACAACGCGCCTACTTTACCTGTGACACGGTTCGTTGAACACGGACCGTCACTTACAGTAGATCCGTCTGCTCTATCCCTTTCGCTTGTGTTTTATTCCGTGTCTTACGTGCCAGCAGCGAGGTCGACTTTCAGTCAGTGCTATATGATCTTCTATAAAATTACAAAATTGCTAAAAACACAATTTCTGGCTGGCTAACCTCGGCTCAACCCTGGCTCGGGGAGCCGTGTTGTTTCGTCGCCCTCTGACGGACAATGTATGAACAAAGCGTCTGAAACTAGCGTCACCTCGTGGACAACCATAAAAGCACATACCGCTAAGTCAGAACTCTTCAGTCTTCACCTTCTGTATCTGTAACTGGCAAAATGTCCTAGGGACACATCATGGGATTCATGCCTCACACATCACTTCTACTTCTTCCAATAGACCAACCATTTTGTCCTATTGAACGTGTCGAGGGTCGTTGTTGGTACTGAATTGGAATGGATGGGCCATGCGCATCAGAATTTGATGGAGAATTCAAGACTTAAACGTAAACATTATAAACAACGCCTAAAAAGATTAAACCTACCAACTCTTTCATACCGTCGTCTTAGACTTAGGGGAGACATGATAGAAATTTACAAAATATTAACTGGGAAATATGATTCTTCTGTTACATCAAATGTTACATTACGGGAAAATGATTCAATAACGAGAGGGCCCGGCACAACCTAAAAATATTTAAAGAAAGATGCCGATTAAATTTTTAACATCCGAAAAAATAATTTATATATACCGATCTACTGATTTATGGAATAGTCTGCCACAGTCTGTGGTAGATGCTCCATCAGTCCAATCATTTGAAGTAAGAATTGATAAACTATGGAAAAATCATCCTATAAAAAATGTTTTACTGCACCACCTCTACTATGGAGTGTGTCACCTTTAGATGCATGCGCACAGTCTCAAAACAATGCTCAAGACAGAGCTGGCACAAGAGGCAGGAATGCCTAATACTAGCCAGAAAAGGACCTGTAAGAACCTGTGAGTAAATAGGTCAAGGTAGTTTGCTATAGAGGGATGGATTTGCTGATGACGATGATGTTGGGACGAAGGGAATAAGGATGCAAAGTATGGATGGGCGGGGGAAGGGTGCCGACTAAAAAAAAGGTAAGTTCTTATATAGCGCAGTATCCAATCTTCAGGATTGCTCAAAGCGCTTTACACTTTACTTCCCTGGCAGACCTGTTCAATCAAACACCATCTCAACTTCTTGGGAAGCATCCAGCCACATGCTACAATTAATGCGCGAAGGCTGCTTGTACACATATCCACCACTTGTCTATAGCCAGGTACTCATTTATACAGCTGAGTGGACTAGTACTAGTACTGAATCTGGAAGTCTGTTCCAATCTTGTATAATCCTCGGGGGAAAAGAATATTTCCTGTAGTCTGTTCTGGAAGACGGTAGGCATACTTAAAATGTGTCACGGTAATAAAAATGGTTAGTTTCACATGAAGTTGAAGTACTAGTTTATAAGTATAACAACAGCGAAAGTCCTGCTCTGTCGTTGGTGCAGGTGTTTATTATGCAAGTGCCTGCATCAGGGTTAAAACAAGACATATTTTTGTCAAATAATAGTTTGCTCTCCATCTGTGAGAAAAATATTAAAGTGTACTGTTAATGTGTGCAATGTTCCTGCTGTGTGGTGTGCATGTTATATAATATACGAATAGTGGATACAGATATGGACATCCATGCTGAAAATGCATCACACACTACAAAACAATCTGCATAAAAATTACAACTTTTGAGACCTACAGTTAAATTCCAAATTCATTTTTTTCATCGCACATTGTATGGCACATCAAATCTTCAACAGTCAGTCAGTTTGCATCAACAGCGTCAATTGTAACCACACATCTACACCAAAAACAAAACAACGCTCTCCAAGAAAATGGCACAACTTGATTGTCGGCTTGTTGCTCATTCAATGCCTAAATGAGCAAAATACTGCATATATTGTATTAAAGCTACTGAAACAGGTCTGGTTTCTTCTTCACTGTTCGACAATCAATATGTCACCAATGATGTCAACCACAGTCCTGCAGGCAACTACACTACAAATATAAATAGCTTAGGATTTGGTGTCACGCAGATGAAACGTAAACATCACAAGCCTGGATTCCAACTCTGGTAGAAACGCTACAGATTCCAACTCTGGTACAAACATTATGCGCTCCCTGCAAGGAAGCTGCAGTTTTCATTAAGACGTCCCAAATATAATTGTGTGATTGAAAATAGAGTTTCATGGAAAGTGACGGGGACAATACTGTTCTGTCCATAATCTCAAACTGCTTCATGTCTTGCTGAATTTCCTCCACTTCATCTATTTCTTTGCTTCTTTCTTTTCATCTTTCTTGCCACCCATCTCAAACTGGGGCTCAATGCCCGCGGGGGTGAGGTACATTTGACAGAGCTTGTCAATGTAGGCGCTCTGTTCATTCGACAGATGCTCAATCCACTCCCCAACTTTCCCTGCAAGGAAATAATTATCACGGTTATTTTATATAATATAGTCATGTTATGTGGAGAGGCAAGATTGACGATGCATGCAACATGAGATGATAAATGTATAAACACAACTTTGCTTTTTTCTAAGAATATTATTTTAATAATATATCTCTTACTGTATTTTTATCTGTACTGAATATGTATTTATATTTTAGGATTATATCAATGGACTTTAATGCATTTCTAATTTACCCTATGTATGTAAAGTTCAACATGCTGTAAAGTACCACGAATAAATTATAATTGCATGTGGCGCTATATTATATAAAATATGTTATCCTTATGTGGAATTACTTCAAGAACCTCACCACTGCGCAAGAACTCGGCCTCCTCAGGCAGACGGATGCCGAGTTTGTCCCACCACGAGTAGTTGGATGCTGGGTTCTTCTTCATCTCGTCAAAGCTGCAGTATTTCGCTATCCTTGCCACTTGCTTAGTGCTCAAATCCTTGCCCAGGAATGACGCTATCGACTGGATGGTCTTGCTTGGGTCCTAAGACAAAGTTCAACAATGTTCATCTCGGTTCGGTATTTCCAGATATACAAGTACAAAAAGGCCAGTGTGGAAGTGACCTGGAATTGGAGTCCTTCATACACAGGACCCCCTGGTGATAAAATATGGAATTTCTTTATTGAAAGTATTTTGTGTTGTAAAGGAAAGTAATGAAGCAAAACTATTGTTACTTCAGATAAAAACTACTTTGTTACAAGTAACAGTACTGTAGTACAATTATACATTACATGCTGGTTACACCAGTGCCAGACAGCAGTACCCTGGCTGATCCCCTTACAAAACTCTTAATATAAGCGAGCCAATGAAATCACTCATGACGAGTGTGGTCAGCCACCGGTCATATGATATAATGTTGGGCGATTTCAGCTATATGCTGCTCATGTTACGTGCTATATGAAGCAAATATCCGAATACACAAAACCGTTCAGCTGCTCGTGCGATTTGGCAGGTGGGTAGTTATCCTGGAATTTCATGAAAGTGTTTACCTATCTTCCAATCAGGGTGGGTATTTAGTACTATTTACCAGAGATGGAGTGATTATAATACAAATGTACTCGAGTACGATTACTTTAAAATGTACTCGAGTACGACTACATTAGAATATAATCATGATTACTTTCATGATTACTTTAATGAATATCCTGTTTCTAACATAAAGGCGACTTTCATGGAATCCCTAGGTGCGTTCTTTTCTGTTGCTGTGTCACTATCTAGTGTTCAAACTGATTACTGCTATCCACTATCCAGGTGTTATTATTATTAATAATCATACGACTTTCTCAGGTACTGAATGAATCATTTAATGCTGGATTAATAATTTAAGTTATGGTTTCTGAATCAAATACAAATGTAATTTCAAATGTGTTCTGTTTATTTTAAATGTCAAATACACATGATCAAATACATTACAATAACTACATTTCAAATGCTGCGGGTCATATTCAAGAGTATCCAATTCAAATATGTAGTATGTAAGAGTCGTGGGGTCAAATACACTTGTATTTGAAAGTTTTAAAATACTTTTAAAAGTATTTGTATTTGATGTTTGGGAATTAAAAGTATTTGTATTTAATTACTTTTCTAAAGTATTTGATATTTTCAAGTAATTTCAAATACTTTTACAAATACGTTGTCAGTATCAATATTTCATTTTCAAGGTCATGTGTAATGCCTGCCAAACTGATTACCTTCACTGCAACTTCACCCAACAGTGCTAATTACTGATGAAGACACTTAACATCAGATGTCCTCCATGGCCCTGCAGTGACCACAACTTTTGTTTGCTCAGAGCCAGAGGATGGATTAGCACCTAAGCTAGCACCAGGCTATTCTGGTTTCCTGGATGACTTTGAAATGTTAGCTGTCACACTTCTTCACAAAACCCACAAGATGCTAGCAGTGATTAGCAGTGTCTCTTCTGAGGGCAACATAGGCATTTTTTATGGACCCCTGGCTTGACATAACAAACAATATATTTTTACTTTTACTTCTGTAGACAAGTTTACAGTTTGCACTTAATTATACACATTAGACAGGGATTTAGCAGCTAACCGTGACCAGTCATTCACACCATACTGACAGAGCAAACAGTACAGGTGGGGCTGTGGCCTGGCTTCTAAAATTACAAAGCAAGATGTTAGGGGATGCTTATCTCCTGCAGTGCTTCCCAGGGACTGTCACAATATAACTTGTACTTTGTACTAAGCAGGAGGGTGAGGACATGTTGCTTCTCTGGGAAGAGAAGGTATTAATTATGGAAATCTGACTGAATATTTATTTAACTGAAATGCTCAACAGTAATAGAAAATGAATACATTGATTATTATTACATTTATTAGATTACTTCTAATATTGCCATTTCTATCTGTCAAATATATTTGCTCGCAACTGTTCATATGAAAAAAATGTAATCGTGAGAATGATTACTTTGGTAATGTACTCGAGTACGAGTACGAGTATGATTACTTTGCTTTGTACTCGAGTACGACTATGATTACTCAAAAAGTACTCATACTTGAGTACGAGTACAGAGTACTCCATCTCTGGTATTTACACTGTTCTCACTGATGATGCTGTCGCGACTGGCAAAGTCAATAAACTAGTTCAACTTGGCTAAATTTTGCACTTTTTATATGAAATCAGCCATGGCAAACAGCCCTGCAGGGCTCGACATAGGCCCGAAGGCCCAACGCGTGTTTTAAAGCTTTCGGGCCACCGGTTTTTATATTCTACTGGCCCGGTGGGCCCGTGGTTTCAATCCCCTACTGATCACAGTTGACGCTTCCACAACCCGACCCTTCACAGAAACATAGAACGACCTTAATAACATTAGTCAATTTATTAACGTTCATTTTGTTACATTTTATCTATAACTTATTACACAACTGTTTCTAAAATGTTGTCGTGCGTACACAACGACGTCCATGGACTGTGGAAGTCAAATTTTGTAAACGCCCACATGGTTGGCGAATGGCGAGAATCACTCATTATTCACCCAATCAGCGATCGTGTTACACATTGCCATTGACTATGGGTGGTAGGCGATGTCGTTGTTGTCTGCGTGAATGATAAAACGCTAGTGCACATTCCGTAATGGAAAAACATCTACGTAATTTGTTATATTGTAAATGTTTGACAATGTTGTAAAAGACCACTCCTGCAGCGGTGGATTTTGTAATACAATCTTGAAAGAAAGAGTGCAAGTGTTTTGGACAGCGTTCACACTGTCACCGGCGCACATGGGCCCTCGGCCTCACACACAGACGCGATGTTTACATAGTCTTAGGCTAGCCTGTCATTAAATGGGGCACAGGTTATCTGCGTTCTAATGCTAATTTATCATGGTATCACGTATGCCTGATTCTGCGGTAACAGTTTTCAGGCACAACCAAAACTAAGAAATATTTTTCATGACAGACAGCTATAGTATGTATACCTGTCAAAACAATCAAAGACAAAGTCATGAATTCGACTTCGCCGACTTTGTCTTTGCTTTACAACATGCCTTTAGTCTCAATACAATTATGGAAAACTAACTATTAATACAAAGTGTCAATGAGTAAATCAATTGTACATATTAAATATGAAAAAAGTTTGTTTTTATAATGTCCGAGCTCATAAAAATTGCCTACAGTGCTGGCTGTAATAAATAATATTGTACTTTTTTACGTTTTTGTTTTATATTATTTTTCAAATTTAAACTGTCTTTATTGTGTGATATGTAGAAGAGACACAACACTGACAGAAGACATTGACTGTAGTCATTAAGGTTGATATTTAATTTCTCGAAATATGTAGTAATCCATGTAATAGTCTATAAATAAATGTGCTAAAATTGTATAATGTGAAAGTTGCCTCAGATTTTATATTAGCAGACCGAGACCGCGACTAAAAGATTAAATTTAACGTCAAGTTTTCTCTTTTTATTGTTGCAATCTGAAAAACTAACATTTAAAAAAACATGCAACATAAGAGCTTCAGAAAGTCTTCATGATGTCATTCCTGTCAAAACTTGGTTTTCTTAAGCAATGGGCACCTCGGTAGCAGCATATTTTCTTTACAATATTCGGGCCAGTAACTTTTTTGGGGGGCCAGTAACTTTTCAAATCTATTGGCCCCCCGGGCGAGTGGATACAAAAGTTTAATGTCAAGGCCTGCCCTGGCTGGTGAGGATGAAAACCTATTTAAATATTGTAAGAAAGTGTTTCTACTTTGTTACAAGCCGTCCCTGACCAAAGGTTTTAGGACATAGACAGGACAGACTCTCACCTGCAGCATGTCTTCATACGTAATCACAAGAATGTTTGGGTCGTACCGATGCTCCCAGTAAGACTTCATGTGATCCCACCATGGCCCAAAGTTCACTGCAATGTCCACACACACACAACATGTATTAGTAGGCATTGATTTTTTGAAAATTGGTGGGAGTCTGTGGACCCACTAAATTGAGAGTCCAAACAATCTCCCTTGTTAGACTGGAATTCCCCGAAATTGTAAAGGGGCATCACACCCCTAAGGCAGTAACTGCCACTTAAATAAATGGCAGTTCTAAGGACAGATTACTAATAGGAGAACGAAAGTTTGGCAGTGGTTGAACCAGTCTGACAATTATTTAGACTTCTGAAGGAAAGGGTTGTGCCAGATAGACACCTTCTGGTCACACAACCATTACAGATATTGTAATCTAGTGATATAGCAGCGGTACAGAATCTTCTAAATGGCCGATGAGGTTAGTCACTTAGTCATTTAGTCACTCATTAGTTTCCATGCACCATAACGACACAAGAGGTTTTTCTACAACCACTTAAAGAACAAGTTGCAAAGGGGGCGCCACACCTCTATGGCAGCAACTGTCCCTTAACTAAATGGTGGTTTTGTTGAGCCAGTCTGATAACTTTTTAAACTTCTGAAGGAAAGGGTGGTGCCAGATAGACACCTTCTGGTCACACAACCAGGTGAGTCGAGGGGTGTTACCTCGCCCGGACAGGAAGGAGCTGCAGTAGTGAGCGAGGTCACTCTGGTAGTTGAGGAAGAGATGCATCCGGGAGTAGAAGTAGGATGACACGCACACGTCCTTGGGGTTCCTCATGATGTAAATCACCTGGAGGGCGGGCGAGTCAAAACACACAAGATTATATGTATACACACCACGTAGATTACATCGGAACACATTAAATTGCACAGCAAGCCAGGGGTTGATTCCAATTCCAAAATTTGAATCACCCCGGATCTGTTACATAGTAGTGATATTTCAGACAGTATATGTCAGATTATGCTCTTACATTCTGATAGTGACTGGTTAACGAATAGATACATCATTTATGTTTTTTGTATATATGTTAAACGAAATCAATAATGATTAAAATACACTTTTGGGGAATTCACTTAATCGATGCAATTTAAAAAAAACATGATATATATCATAATGGTTTTTAAATAATATTTATTTTAATATAATTTATGTAATATTTAATAACAAACATAACTTTATGGAGAGACCCATCCACCCATCATTCTGACATATCAAACCTACAGGTCGTGAACTGGTACAAATAACGGTGAAGTGTCACATGTGTTTGCAGTTTATTTCAGGTCATAAAGCACATGTGAACTGGCTCATATGTATATGACAATGTCTATGTGGATTAACACCCATATGTCCACTAAAAAAATGCAACTGGCAATATATTGTACCTTGCATAAAGCCCTGAACTAACACCAACCTTAGTTTTCCCTTCGGTCTGAACGTTCTGGGGCAACATTTCATATGGGAGATGTGTCTTCAAGAGCCGCGGTCCTTTCTCAGCCTCCAGAGCGGCCAGCCCCGGGATTGTGTACTCAAGTTGAGGGAAGCGGTCCTCCATGTTTTGTTTCCTTGCTTTCTTCTCGTCCAGATTATTCTTGAGAAGGTACACCACTTCCTGTACCCACGTGCTTCCTGTCAGGACAAGTAGGACACTTTACTAGCATTATACAACGCCTCCTCGTGGAACATCTCAACATGACAGTGGCTGATAAGTGGCTGTTGCAGATGGGGTTGGCACCAGAAGTATTCATGTGTTTTTAGAGTCAATCATACATATGGCAAAGTAGATATTCGTGACACAACACAATTGAAACAGTAAACACTAGTCCAATCGTTGTCATTGATGAAATGTGTACATGTCCCATGCAAGACAAAAAAAAAACACTCTTGAATAAATAAATCGCATTCATGATTCCGTTACATTTGTGACTGTCAGGCAGGCGTAACAGTGCTATTGAGTAAGCCTGGGCATATGCAACAAAGTTATAGTTATATGATCAGTAACAGCTTGAAATACATTCGTGGAATTTTTTATATGTATCTACGGGTCAAAATAATGCATTTCTATGTATATACTCTTGAGCAGTGGTTAATTGAGAGTGGTTTGCATAGCATTACGTCATAGCCAAAATTTACGCTACCGAGTAAGCCTTTGCATAAAACTGCATATGCAACATAAAGTTATAAATATATGATCAGTAACAGCTTGAAATACATTCGTGGATTTTTTTTATGTATCTACGGGTCAAAATAATGCATTTCTATGTATATACTCTTGAGCAGTGGTTAATTGAGAGTGGTTTGCATAGCATTACGTCATAGCCAAAATTTACGCTACCGAGTAAGCCTTTGCATAAAACTGCATATGCAACATAAAGTTATAAACATATGATCAGTAACAGCTTGAAATACATTCGTGGAATTTTTTATATGTATCCACGGCTCTAAATAATGCATTTCTATGTATATACACACATATATATATATATATATATTATATATAAAACAAAGGATGTTCCTGACATTCAAGCATTACGCACGTTATACCAATCACTTGTAGAACCATATAATATTATGTCTTATTGCTGTGAAATATGGGGAAATACGTAGTCCGTCTAGACTAAGAAAACTCTCTCTGCTACAGAAAAAAAATACGAATAATTTATAGTCTTGATTACCATGGTCATACATCTGTATTTTTTCACTGCTCAAAAATTTTTAAACTTGAAAATTTAATTACACATAGGACTATGGTTACGCTTTATAAAGCAAACAACCACTGTTTAGAAGGTTGTGTACAAGCGTTCTTTGAACCAACTGCAGCCTACACAAGCATGATACCAGACAATCTAAACTATTTTATGTTAAAAAAGCGAACACCACCCATAGACTACTGTCAATTACTGTCAGAGGTATACACATATGGAATGGTTTAGCAAGTGATATAACACAGTTGCCAAGTTTGCAACAATTTAAGAAAAGATTAAAGTCGATGTTACTTTCTTTGTATTTATGAACAGTTAAAACAAACATTGTTGCTTTGTATCAATCTTGTAACTTTTACTATAACTACTACGCATTTTAGTTGAAAAGGGCACAGCGCCTTACAAGTCATATGACTTCTGCTATGTCCCTTTAACAACAGCAGCGATTCACCAATCATGAAATTATATTATATTGTATTGTCGTTACCATTATGTATTGTGTTATTTCCCATACTATGTTGTATATTCCTGTGTTGTTGTTGTTGTTGTTGTTTTTTAAATAAACTTTCATTCATACTCTCAGTGGTTAATTGACAGAGGTTTGCATAGCATTACGTCATAGCCAATATTTATGAAAATTATGCACATAATTAATGATTCTTAACAATGTGTATATATGATAGATATACTGACTACTGAATGATGGTAAAGTATAATCACAAGATGGTGACATAACTGGCCTAATAAATGTATTATTATAACCTGTTGAACTCTCGAACAATTTACCTGATTTAGGGAAGCTGGCAACCAAAACGTCATCTTCTGTGCACACAAACTGCTCGAGCTTTGTCACGTTGCCAGATGTGAAGAGGTACTCGGGCAGCCAGTACCCTTTCCCACGGAAGAGTCTCGCCTCGTTGCCATACATATTTGGATCCGTAAACATCTGGAATCCTCCCTGTGGCTGCTTCACCGGCCTATTTAGGCCCATTAGTTCGTCCCGTTCATAGAACCTGATGTAGCAAAAGACTAACGCACCACCAACGAAGGCTGACAAGTAGCCAATGGCATAGAAACGTTTAGCAAACTGCTGAGAACGATAGTTTGCCATTTGTTCTGTGCGGTAGCCACGGCGCATGATGCTAAGCCAGCCATTTGTGATCGGCTTCTGTGGAAGTGATCTCCTGCTTGCCTTGCATGCTACCGTGATCAAGCTCCGTCGAGAAAGCTGTGTTGCAAATACTTTTATTGGCGCTGCATCACAAAATCTTGACAAGGAGCTTCTGCTGTTTGTGTAGAGTTGAGTGCAAAGACTTTGTCGAAAGACCTGTCGACCAGTCTTATGAAGACAGGCAGACGCAATCAGCCTTGCAGTCATCTTGACAAATGCGAGGTTTTAAAATAAGCAGAAAGTTCCTTTTCTATTTACTCCTTTGTGACATGAATTATCTGCAACAAACATAAATTAAGAATCAATTTCAAGTCAAGCAGATAAACAAGTCACAATAACAATCAGAGACTGAGAGTAGACATCATCAAACTGATCACAAATGTTTATTTTATGGACATGGCAATTTTTTTATTAGTATAAATTAAATAATTACCTGCTAAAAGCTGTAGTAAAGCCTAAAGTTAAACTTGCTTATAGTTGCTAAAGAAATATTAAAAATTAAATAAGTACTACTACAAAGTACTCCAGTCCACACTAGATCGAGAGTAGAGTCCAGTGTAGACTAGTCTGAGTCTAGAGCAACAATCAGAATATTTTACTGGGCTAGGATGAGAACGGGTTTTAGGTAAATGTCATGTCATAACATCGTAGACGGCTTCCCGATAAAGCCAAAACAGTGGATGACAGCGCCTGTCATTCACACAGCCAGTGACACTGCCAACTCCAGAAGAACAGACAGTCACAGTGTCACTGTCAGTGAGACAGAGCCAGGCCAGGGGTCGCGGCCGGGGTCTGGGAGTTCCGTGAATTCGAATTTCACGGTTTCCTGCAAATGCTGTGGTCTCGTTTGTTACATTCGCGGTGAAATAATCAAACAGTAACTATGGTCTGATGTACCTGCTATTTTCAGAAGTGAAATATGAACTTGACCCCCGAAACCAAGTTCGGTGTCAGACCACAGCAGTTCGTGCCGTCTTTGACTTAGGGAGCACCATCTATCGGACATTTTTGAAACAAATAATTATGTTATTTTATGCATCATGCCGCATGAACATCTTGATGTATCACTGGCAGAAAGTGAGCGTCAACAAAGTTTTCAACAACCGCGTTATGTGATGTGAGTCGTTTTAGATAAGTCCAACCCGTCTCGAAACATATTTTATGACTGTCCACATTTGCAGCCTCATCCACGACAGTAAACTGTTTAAAACGAGATGTCCACGAAAAGAAGTTCGTTGGTAATCACTACACGCAGAGTAACACAAAACACATCTCATGATTTAGAGAAACACCCCTCAATTACAACGTCATAGTAGTGAATAAGCAAGTAATTTGATTAAAACGATGTTACACAACTTATGTACAAAACTTTAAGTTGTCTAAGACTAGACAGTAGTAAGCAATACTGGCCAAAGTGTTACATAATAATAAATCGAATAGCGCACGTGTCAATGTTTTGGAAATCTTCAGTTCAGAAGTCAAAATTATGCTAACAATGGCGGACGATGGGGAAGCGGAGCTTTTCAGCAAACTGGAAAAGATCAAGGAAATTAGGTATTTTTTTAATCCATTAGCAACATATAAAATATGTTTAGTCACATTCATGCAAGAATCTATTTAGTTTACATGAATATTCTAATTGTAAAACAGTTGGCGTCTCGGATACGTTTCAAAAAATACTAACACTGTTCGCTAGGGCTAGAGCCTAGGCCTAGCCATCACAGCTAGACCCACTCACCAGGGCAATGACATACCCGCTGGGACAGTGGGGCTGTATAGTAGTATAATTTTTTTTATAGTACTAGTACTATCCGACATGGTGTTCTTTGAAACTGAGAAGGTTTATTAGCAATTGCCAATTTTTTTTATTGGGATATAGAATTTTGACACATACATTCGGGGGGGGGGAATAACATGAAGTTAACCTTATTAACCAGCATTCGTACTGACAACATTTCGAAGTGTGACATGTTTTTAATTCCATTTCGTTCCTTGGATGCAATTACAGTTTCTTTGCATCCCAACAAAACTCTAAAGTTATTTTTAAAAATATCTTAGTGCTCATTAGTCAGGTTGTTTAAATCAAGAAATATAACACAATAAATTATATCCACATTGTGTCGCCTATCATACTTTTATTTTGCAAAAGCGAAATGGTGCAGCCATCGGCCACCTAGTGGTTAAAATGTGAAAGTTGTATACAAATATATTTTAGCACCGCTTGGTTTTCAGTAAGTCTGGTAAAAAAATGTTGGTGACCTGACACGTAGTTGCATATGTCATCTGCCCTGGTCAGCATCTAATTTTGTTGCATTGCGACATCGCCATGAAATAATATGGCAAAGAGATAGAAAATTTGACAAAAGACTGGCTGTCATAATTTGACTGGCTGAGCTCTGAAAATACCAAAAAGACGTGTGTATGAAATCCCATGAATAGCATATTGTAATAATACACTGTATACTTTATATTTCAAACTGTGATTGATTTCTAGTACAAAATAGTTGTGTGCAAACATGATATGCATACATGCATGCTACCAAGTGCATTTGATTGCCTAGCCCGATTAGCATACAAAACCACCACTGAGCTCACCATGTTTCGGTTTAGGCATATTTGGAATTGTTCGTTTTAAGACATTGGCTTTCACAGTCATAATGTTGTTGTTTTATAATAAATATAAGCTTTCAGACTAATAACTTTAACTGCTATTAATAGATTTATTGTTTTAATTTAAAGCTCTGTTTATTGTAATACTGCAATATTGCACTCATCTTTGTCCATGCCCATTGACCCATGAAATTGTAATTTGCCAGATCTTCAGTGGACACTAATCTTGGCTTGTGATCACTTTAACACATGTGGAATCAATAGCAATCAAACAGGACATTACCATAGTGAGTAATCCTGACAGAACTCATTTTCTGGCAAATGAGTCAGTGTTGAGATTAGAATCTGATTGTCATGCACTGAGCAGACATTCTACTGCAGTTTCAATTGTATTGATGAAATAAAGAGACAACTGTATCACATCAGTTCAGTTATAGTGCCTGTCTGCAGTGTCTCATTTCAGACAAATTTGGTCACACTCATAATCACATACATAATTGTATTGTGTATTAGTTTGACTATTCAGCTATTCCAGCATATACTTCTATTGATTTTAAAAGTTATACTAGACCGAAACAGATCAAACAAATGCTACCGTTGCAGCCGTGACTTGACATTGTTAGTGTAATTGGTGTTTAAGCTGTAACAATTTCTAAATAATACTCTTGACATGAATGAATGAAAGGCTTAAAATATTCTGTTGATGTTAATTGTTTTGGAGTTGCCACTCGATTAAACAAGCTATAATCAGGTCATTAAAATTTATGTAATTACAGTTGTATGAAAATCAGCTCAATTTTTTGTATAATCTATCTATAGCCGTCTTTTGTTTTATAGTAATTATAGATGTGTGTTCTTTTAATGAAAATGAGGAGACAGTAAATCATGAAATAGATCCACTCGTCTTCCTACTGCCGGGTACTTAGATATTCAGTGTTCGAAATGCCACTTGCTCGCAACTATTGGATTTTTCACAGAATAAGTGAAATTACTAGCACTTGTCCTACACAAATTTAGTTAGGGTGTAACCATGTAGGACAGCACTGTTGGTCTCAGCTAAACCTACAAAGTCTAGCATGTATTGCTTTTGACAGGGTTATCACTTATCAGCACACACCATTCGACTGTAAATATTGTTAATTATGTATGAATAAGTAGGTTTTAAATGTATTTGTGGGACAAGTGAATTACATATGGATAAGTAATTTGTTTTATTTGTCCTTGGGATAAATAAAAGATTTGACAAATTTTGACCCCTGTTTACTCTGTCATATTATGCAGATTAACAGCAAGTAAAATTAATATAATTTCAAATTAAACAAGTCTAGCATAAGTTTATTGGGGGAGGATCAATGAATGGCTGACATATTTGAGATACTTATTGACTGTTTTATCCTGCCACAGACATAAGACAATGCAGTTGGAGAAAATGAAAGTGAAACTAAAGACGGAGCTGTCGGCGGCAGAGGTGGAGGAGCGCTACCTGTCCCAGTATAAGGCTGAGATGGAGCTGCTGATGCAGGAGAAGATGGCTCATGTGGAGGAACTCCGACTCATTCATGCCGACCTCAATCTGGTGAGTAACCCGGGTGATGTGGGCAGTTCTAAAGATTATCGTCTTATTTTTGAAACAGCTGTATAGGCTGTGTTATTACTGCTATATTGTTACGTGTGTTGTGATAGTATCATGTTAAAGGGATACACCAGCCAGTGAGATGTTTACATTATTAACTTACATATGTATAATATATTAGTTGTGCCCAGTAATTGTGCACAAATATCATTAATAAACAATTAGCTATAGTTTAATGGTATCAAAAACATGCTATCTTAGATCTAGAGCGCTGCCATCTTGATGCACAGAACCAGTGACGTAAACCAAATCGTTTATGTCACTGGCGTATTGTTGTAAAAGGCAAGGATTGGCAGAATATTTGCTAAACCAAAATTGTGATAGTGACGTAAGCACTTCGCGATGTACTGGATACATCATTACGATTGGACAGTCATAGGATGTTCAAACGTGCATGCGCCAGTGATGTAAGCGGTTTATGTCACTGGCACATAAGTTTCAAGATGGCAGAGCCCTCAATCTAACATGAAGTGTTTCTGGTACAATTATACTGTAATTAATTGTTTGTTAACAGTCTTTGTGCACAATTACTATGCACAACCAATGTATTATACATATGTAAGTAAATAATGTGAATCTCTCACTGACTGGAGTATCCCTTTAACAGTAAGCATTGATGACCAGTTTCAGTAACCCCAGCTTATTGATTTGTCAACGCATGGATTTAGCACTGACATCATCAACCAGTCTTTTTGCTTCATGATTTGTTTTGATTAATTACCTGTTATTATATAGCCGTAATTACCCAGGTTCCATGATGTCACGGCAGTTTTTAGCCCCTCAACGCCACCTGGGAGATTAATGTTCTGCCAATGTTGCCACCAGGGCGGCCTTACCCCAGAATTACACTGAATGGCTCTCAGGCCAACTATGACATAAAAATACCATCAGAAATACTCGACATTAAACTTATATTCACCCATAATAAAAATGAAATAAAAATTTGCAATTATGGAATGGAATTATGTGTATCTGTGTGTTGCATTCCTGGCTTGCGAAGACAGCTCCATCTGATGCCTATGTTTAATTCTACTAAGCAACTGACTTTGATTCCGTTCTGCTAAACAAACATTAATACATGTACTTGCAACAACCTCTCGGGTTAGCAGTAAGCATGTTGCAGACATGAATACCTAAATCACATGTTATTTTAAATAAATAAAATTAGGATTAACAATATTTAAAAAAATATGATTAAAATAAATTATTAAAATAAAAAATAAAAACAAATATTAGTAAATGTCCATATGCTCCAAACATTGTTAAATCTATAGCCTAGTGTTGATGTTGGCCACCAGATGGAGACAACCATCAAGCAGTCGGAGCAGGAGAAGAGCAGGATGTTGGACCAGGTGAAGACACTGTACGATTCGTACGAGCCACTCAAGGAACACGTCGACATTCTGCGAGTTGAGATCGGCCTCGACCGTTTGCCTGCCCTCGCCTCAGAGGACGACAAACTCACACCAGAGTAAGATAGATATTCAGTCTTGTCATATTTTTGTGTTCATTAAACTTGACTAACCTATTTTATCATTTGTTTTATTTTCAGTGTATTTTGTCACCTCTGAATGGACTTTTGTTTAGATTTACTGCACTTTATAAATTCACTTTATGTTATTTTATTATTAAACTGAAGCCAACTGCTTCTAATATTTGTAACATCACATCCTCATGATGATCCTGAATACTAGAAGGTGTATTTTCTAGATGAATTGCAGGTATTACCCAGGGGGTGCCATATGTCATTTAATTTATTAATTTACTATTATTATTTTAAACAATGTTTATTAATGTCATTTATAAAATAATATGATATATATATATATATATATATATATACTTTTAATTAAATGCATTTTTTAAATAATTAGTTTAATAAAATAAATCTTATTTATTTATTGCTACTATTTTATTAGTACTGTTGTGAACTATATGTTTATCTAAAGCTTTGTTGTACGTATGTACATGTGTATGTATATATGTACAGACATTTGTATGTAAGAGTGTTGGGTGATGATGGCCCATTGAAAATCACGACATGGTTACCATCATAAGAAATATAAAGCTTTTTCCACTATATCTTAGTAAAGACATTGATGTGCAGATTCTTCAAGAAACAGAAGCTGGAATATCATCAGAGCGAGCTGCCCGAGTCTTCCCCCTCGACAGCCTCCATGGCCCTGGCAATGGGTGCTTCCAGCTCCTTGTCAGCTGCCACTGGGGCAGCAGCAGCAGCTGCTGCAGCAGTCGCCGCGGCAACCACGTCCCAGAGCATGGGGGTCATGCCACAGTCCAGTGGACCAAAGCCAGACATTCGCACCCAGCCGCCTGCCCCTGCACCCTTCCGACAACAGCCACCCCCCATGAAGGTGTGTTCACGCCAGAGTTTGTAGATATACATTTAATGTTGTCGCTGGACTTGTTAATGATAATTAGATTGGCTGTTTGGTGATAAGTTTTCATGTGCCAAAGTTTTGTGATCTTGATTTGTTGTGGTGTTCATCGTTTTGTTTTAAATGTTTTGACAGTCTTGACTATTATCTATCTTTATGTCACTACTTCCGTGGCACTCTGAAAGTGCTCTTATTAAATACTATACATAATTTATTACATAACAATCAATGCAAACCCACACAGGCATGACCTACCATGTGTCACAAGTTTATCATTTATAGGTTGATAGTACAATCTTATGTGAAATTCAGTCATCTTTAAGATAAACAGGACTTGCATGTTAGGAAACACTGTGCAAACAAGTTTGATGTAAAAATAGACGCACCCATCTCATGAAGTGTTACGCACTTGCTGCAAGTGCGTAAAACTATCTATAAAAAAATTAAATTATCTTAACAAAAATAACAATTATTCAAATGGAATTTTTTTCATGAAATGACGAAATGTGTAAAGCATGATGCTGTAAATTGTGGAGGTATGACTTGGTTCGTGGCATGTTGTAGGCCTGCATGTCGTGTCACCAGCAGATTCATCGCAATGCTCCCATCTGTCCCCTGTGTAAAGCCAAGAGTCGATCACGCAACCCGAAGAAGCCAAAGAGAAAACTTGACGAATAGCCCCTAGTCGAACATTGCATATTCCTCCAGGTGGCGCCATTTCAGCAGCTGAAACGGGATCATTGTACGTGTTCTAGTTTTGTGTGTGTATCATAGTCGAACAGGCATACTGCCTTTCTTGCCTATTTATTAGTTATTGGTGGGGTTTTGCATATTTTAGCAAAGTCCAACACATGTATATTAGCACGGTTGTGAATATTTGACCGAGATATCATGTTAGGTAATTGCTTGGTAGCTGTGTCACATCAGTTCAATCATATAAAGCTGCCAACTAATGTTCTTATTATGTGATTGTTTCAAGGAAAAACACGTTAAAAAAATTGAAATAGTGGTTATGGCGCATTTTGATGATAAGATCATTTAAAATCACATTTTATGTAGCAAATCTACCATTGTTTATGATTTATTGATTCCTGGTAAACATCAACTCCGTTTACAATATTTGTTTAGCTGCAAGGGTAAACAGATAAGGAACCTTTGTTGATGCAAACAAACTGGATATACAGTGTTGTGTTGTGTTTTGTTCTGAAAGTGTTGTAAGCAAACCATTATATGTTTGCATGTTTTGCGAATAATCCCGCCTTGTGTCATCTCCACATATTTAGGTTAGACTTGCATGTATGGAGTATTGTGAG